>SSNR01000795.1:46988-69009 GCA_006937965.1 Callopanchax toddi | reverse complement strand
TGGGTTATGCTGACTCATCTCTTTAGTTAGAGTAATCGTGGGTTATGCTGACTCATCTCTTTAGTTAGAGTAATCATGGGTTATCCTGACTCATCTCTTTAGCTAGAGTTATCTTGGGTTATCCTGACTCATCTCTTTAGTTAGAGTTATCTTGGGTTATCCTGACTCATCTCTTTAGTTAGAGTTATCCTGGGTTATGCTGACTCATCTCTTTAGTTAGAGTAATCGTGGGTTATGCTGACTCATCTCTTTAGTTAGAGTAATCGTGGGTTATCCTGACTCATCTCTTTAGTTAGAGTTATCTTGGGTTATGCTGACTCATCTCTTTAGTTAGAGTTATCTTATCTTGGGTTATGCTGACACATCTCTTTAGTTAGAGTTATCTTGGGTTATGCTGACTCATCTCTTTAGTTAGAGTTATCTTGGGTTATGCTGACTTATCTCTTTAGTTAGAGTAATCGTGGGTTATCATGACTCATCTCTTTAGTTAGAGTTATCTTGGGTTATGCTGACTCATCTCTTTAGTTAGCGTAATCGTGGGTTATGCTGACTCATCTCTTTAGTTAGAGTTATCTTGGGTTATGCTGACTCATCTCTTTAGTTAGAGTTATCTTGGGTTATGCTGACTCATCTCTTTAGTTAGAGTTATCTTGGGTTATGCTGACTCATCTCTTTAGTTAGAGTTATCTTGGGTTATGCTGACTCATCTCTTTAGTTAGAGTTATCTTGGGTTATGCTGACTCATCTCTTTAGTTAGAGTTATCTTGGGTTATGCTGACTCATCTCTTTAGTTAGAGTTATCTTGGGTTATGCTGACTCATCTCTTTAGTTAGAGTTATCTTGGGTTATGCTGACTCATCTCTTTAGTTAGAGTTATCTTGGGTTATGCTGNTGTAGGTGGGTTCTGGTTGTAGATCAGTTCTGACTGTAGGTGGGTTCTGATTGTAGATCAGCTCTGACTGTAGGTGGGTGCTGATTGTAGATCAGTTCTGACTGTATGTGGGTTCTGATTGTAGATCAGTTCTGACTGTAGGTGGGTTCTGATTGCAGATCAGCTCTCACTGTAGGTGGGTTCTGGTTGTAGATCAGCTCTGACTGTAGGTGGGTTTTGATTGCAGATCAGCTCTGACTGTAGGTGGGTTCTGGTTGTAGATCACTTCTGACTGTAGGTGGGTTTTGATTGTTGATCAGGTTCTGGTTGTAGATCAGTTCTGACTGTAGATGGGTTTTGATTGTTGATCAGGTTCTGGTTGTAGATCAGCTCTGACTGTAGATGGGTTCTGGTTGTAGATCAGTTCTCACTGTAGGTGGGTTCTGATTGTAGATTGGGTTCTGGTTGTAGATCAGCTCTGACTGTAGGTGGGTTCTGGTTGTAGATCAGCTCTGACTGTAGGTGGGTTCTGGTTGCAGATCAGCTCTGTCTGTAGGTGGGTTCTGGTTGTAGATCAGCTCTGACTGTAGGTGGGTTCTGGTTGTAGGTCAGCTTTGCCTGTAGGTGGGTTCTGGTTGTAGATCAGCTATGACTTTAGGTGGGTTCTGGTTGTAGATCGGTTCTGCCTGTAGGTGGGTTCTGATTGAAGATCGGGTTCTGATTGTAGATCAGCTCTGACTGTAGGTGGGTTGTGATGTAGATCAGGTTTGACTGTAGGTGGGTTCTGGTTGTAGATCAGCTCTGACTGTAGGTAGGTTCTGATTGTAGATAATTTCTGCCTGTAGGTGGGTTCTGATTGTAGATCTGTTCTGACTGTAGGTGGGTTCTGATTGTAGATAATTTCTGCCTGTAGGTGGGTTCTGATTGTAGATCAGTTCTGACTGTACGTGGGTTCTGATTGTAGATCAGTTCTGACTGTAGGTGGGTTCTGATTGTAGATCGGGTTCTGGTTGTAGATCAGCTCTGACTGTAGGTGAGTTCGGGTTGTAGATCAGCTCTGCCTGTAGGTGGGTTCTGATTGTAGATCAGTTCTGACTGTAGGTGGGTTCTGGTTGTAGATCAGTTCTGACTGTAGGTGGGTTCTGATTGTAGATCGGGTTCTGGTTGTAGATCAGCTCTGACTGTAGGTGAGTTCGGGTTGTAGATCAGCTCTGCCTGTAGGTGGGTTCTGATTGTAGATCAGTTCTGACTGTAGGTGGGTTCTGGTTGTAGATCAGTTCTGACTGTAGGTGGGTTCTGATTGTAGATCGGGTTCTGGTTGTAGATCAGCTCTGACTGTAGGTGAGTTCGGGTTGTAGATCAGCTCTGCCTGTAGGTGGGTTCTGATTGTAGATCAGTTCTGACTGTAGGTGGGTTCTGGTTGTAGATCAGTTCTGACTGTATGTTGGTTCTGATTGTAGATCGGGTTCTGGTTGTAGATCAGCTCTGACTGTAGGTGAGTTCGGGTTGTAGATCAGCTCTGACTGTAGGTGGGTTCTGGTTGTAGATCAGCTCTGACTGTAGGTGGGCTCTGATTGTAGGTCAGCTCTGCCTGTATGTGGGTTCTGGTTGTAGATCAGCTCTGACTGTAGGTGGGTTCTGATTGTAGATCAGCTCCGCCTGTAGGTGGGTTCTGATTGTAGATCAGTTCTGACTGTATGTTGGTTCTGATTGTAGATCGGGTTTGGTTGTAGATCAGCTCGGACTGTTGGTGGGTTCTGGTTGTAGATCAGCTCTGACTGTAGGTGGGTTCTGGTTGTAGATCAGTTCTGACTGTAGGTGGGTTCTGATTGTAGATCAGGTTCTGGTTGTAGATCAGTTCTGACTGTAGGTGAGTTCGGGTTGTAGATCAGCTCTGCCTGTAGGTGGGTTCTGATTGTAGGTCAGCTCTGCCTGTAGGTGGGTTCTGGTTGTAGATCAGCTCTGACTGTAGGTGGGTTCTGATTGTAGATCAACTCTGCCTGTAGGTGGGTTCTGGTTGTAGATCAGTTCTGACTGTAGGTGGGTTCTGATTGTAGATCAGTTCTGACTGTATGTGGGTTCTGATTATAAATCAGTTCTGACTGTAGGTGGGTTCTGATTGTAGCTCAGTTATGATTGTTGGTGGGTTCTGATTGTAGATCAGCTCTGACTGTATGTGGGTTCTGATTGTAGATCAGCTCTGACTGTAGGTGGGTTCTGATTGTAGATCAGTTCTTACTGTATGTTGGTTCTGATTGTAGCTCAGTTCTGACTGTAGGTGGGTTCTGATTGTAGCTCAGTTCTTACTGTATGTTGGTTCTGATTGTAGCTCAGTTCTGACTGTATGTTGGTTCTGATTGTAGCTCAGTTCTGACTGTAGGTGGGTTCTGATTGTAGATCAGTTCTTACTGTATGTTGGTTCTGATTGTAGCTCAGTTCTGACTGTAGGTGGGTTCTGATTGTAAATCAGTTCTGCCTGTAGGTGGGTTCTGATTGTAGATCAGTTCTGACTGTAGGTTGGTTGTGATTGTAGAACCGTTCTGCCTGTAGGTGGGTTCTGGTTGTAGATCAGTTCTGCCTGTAGGTGGGTTCTGGTTGTAGATCAGCTCTGACTGTAGGTGGGTTCTGGTTGTAAATCAGTTCTGACTGTATGTGGGTTCTGGTTGTAGATCAGTTCTGACTGTAGGTGGGTTCTGATTGTAGCTCAGTTCTGACTGTAGGTAGGTTCTAATTGTAGCTCAGTTCTGACTGTAGGTAGGTTCTGATTGTAGATCAGTTCTGACTGTATGTTGTTTCTGATTGTAGATCAGTTCTGACTGTAGGTGGGTTCTGGTCCAGTTCTTACTGGTCATGCCTTCTCCAGAGATTTCCCTGCTGACCCCTGAGGGGTAGACGGCGCCCACGGTGACTGTGTATGGAGTGTCGGGTTGCAGCTGCTGCAGGATCACATTGGTCTTCTTCCCTCCAACCTGAACCTGCTCACAGGAGAGAAGGAAGAGGAGGTTGAGAGACCCGGATCAAAATGACAGTATCGTGACCACCGTAATCCAGACCCTTACCATAAAAATCCGATCCAGAACTAGGCTTTGGAGCTGTTGGACCTATTGCTGCCCATGCACAACAAAGTATTTAACCAGTTTTCTGTCAAACTAGACCCAGACTGAACCAAACCCTGATGTTGGACCAATTTCAGATAAGAACCAGCTGGTAATCAGATTTTTATGCAGCTCTAAATTAGGGGTGTGCAAAGCAGCCGGTATTTGTATTTGTATTTGTATTTGAGTAAAATTCAAAATAGGTGTAAGAAGCCTCCTCTCTTTAGTTAGTTTAGTTTCTGATTGCCGTTCTAGTGTAAGTATTCTTTGATTAATCATTATAATACTTATGGATAATGTAATATAGGTTGATGTTTTTCCATAAATCCATCAATGAACATGTTAGAAGGAATGTCACTGAACAGAAAACATGGTTAACCTGTAACCCAGACTAATGTGTGAGTGTATTAATGAGGTGAATAGGATCTGATTTAACAAGATGGAAACCTGTTCAGTGTTTTTAGCCCCCCCGCTCCCTAGCATCACTCAGGCTGAAGCTGTAAGGCTTTTAAGAGTTGGATGAGCAGCTGGTGTTCTTGTGTGTGTGATTGGTTCCTCACATAGTTGAGTTATATTGAGATTTTAAAGGATCTGTGTTCATTGGTTGAAGTGTATTTGGCTGTTTTAAAGGGACGTGAGGCAGGATTTGTAAAAGAAAACTCATGCCTGTTAATGGATGATGAAGCGTTTTAAACTAAACAGAATGAGGCCACTCGTGTGTCGTTAAATGGTCTTGAACAGGCTTGATGAAGCTAGGCGGACCTCAGGAACCTCAGTCTGGAAGTCCTGGACCCATACTCTCTTCTCTCCCATCCTACCAGTCTGCCCTGCCGCTCACATCTATCTATCTGGAGCAACTGTCTGCATTCCCCTCTGGATTCTCTGATCTGGTGGTCTCTAAACATAGTTTTTTTTTTATTTTTGAACGCTGTCCCTGGAAAACCTGTAGAATTGGATTTGTGATAACCGGGTTTCTGATTGGAATGTGTGTAACTCTGGCTTGTCAGAGGTATTGGGAGATGACCCAATACGCTCCAGGAGGGTGTCGGGATGTGAACTCTCAGACTGATGCGCTGAACGAGCTGAATCAAAGGATTATCTGCAGTTTTGGGACTCGTACGCGGGATGGTTAAAAACTGGAATATGCTCAGCTCGGCTGTGTTGGACATCTGGAGACCGCTTAGGACAGAAGGTAGAAAGCTGCCTGCTGTAAACAAATAGTTATCTGGAATCTGGCCCCCAACTGGCCTTCAAGGCTGAAGCATCTCAATCTCCCCTGATGAGGAACCCAGCTGGCGGCTTCACCCCTCCCTCCCTCCCTCCCTGTCTTCGTGAGACTGTGACCTCTGATTCAGTTCGCTGTGCTCGCTTTTATCATCCAAACGAGAGACTATGACGACTAGGGGTGCAACGGATCAGAAAGCTCACGGATCGGATCGGTTCACGGTTTTGAGTCACGGTTCGGATCAATTTTCGGATCAGCAGAATGAAAAAGAAAAGACAAAAAACTTTGCTCTCTCATTATTTTCTAAAACACTGAGCAACTTTTTTCTGCTCAATCCTCATAAATACAAACTGCATTTAACTCAAGACGTCAATCTGATGCTTCAATAAAGTTTTGAATCATATTAAAACTAATTAATGGAGGAGATAGACTCATATGCCACCTCAGGGTCACAGACCTGCTTCTGTCAAACTAGCGGTCACAGTTGGGGGGGGGGCGTGACGCACGAGGCGCTGCTGACTGAACTCCGGTTATATTAATGTTTATTAGCTCGTATAAAAGCCCAACATAACGTTATCTTAGACAGAAACAGGTGAATCTAGTTTGTCTATCAGAAAGATTCCAGCTGACGGAGAGAGAGACGGAGGAATCAGAGGCAGCGCGCAGCAGAGACTGGATCAGATATTGATCAGGGATCCTTCGTTCTGGTGTTCTAAAACGGCTGAAGCCAACAGAGTGAACCTCTATACGTGATGCAAAACGAACGCCTGTCTCAGAGGGAATAATCTGCAGATTCACAGCGCGTGAGAACAGAACGTCGGGGATTATGTAGCGACGCACGCGCTCTACATGAACCGCGAACCACGTGCGTTCCGAACCGTAGAGGGTGATCCGTACGAACCACGGATTCCGTTGCACCCCTAATGACGACCTCACTGGAAGGCCATGGAACCACTTCCTGTAAACACAACAAGCTACTGATACGCTCACATCTACCACCCAGCTTCAACGTCCTCCTTGTTTCCTGATCAAGGGCCTGTGTCAAGTCCCTGAATTCCATAAGGAGGGCAGAGATGTGAGACAAGATTTCTTTATCCTTGGGCACCTTCCCTCCTGTTACCACTTCTCCCCCTCTGCATTAACAGGGGTCCGCGGTCTACCTGTTCCTGTAATGTGTCCTACATGTCCTGTGTGTCTGACCTTGGTCAGGTTGAACTGAGCACACCTCGTTGTACCAGGATGCTGGTTCTATGACTAATGAAGCTGATTCTGAACAGTTCTGGACTTGTCCTTGACCTATTCCAGTCCTTTTGGCTCCACCCAGACGCTGCAGGTGGATTCAGGAGAATGTGGACCTGACCCAGAACTTTCTGGTTCAAACAGTTGGACTGGTTTGAAGCTGCAGCAGAAACCAACCTCCTACAGGTTCTTCTGACCAACATGAGCCTGAGGGGTGAAGGAAACTCACGGAGAGCGGCTCGCCTCCAGCAGCAGGCTTGTAGGTTATCTTGTAATTTTTGACAGGTCCGGGGGCGGAGTCCCACCTGACCGTCAGAGTGGAGGTGGTGGCGTTGAACACACGGAGGTTCCGAGGCGGCTCAGGAGAAACTGGAACAACAGAGAGGAATCTAGTGAGAAGAAGGTCGGGATGAGGACAGGTGAGAGTGGTGATGATGATGATGACTCTTCCACAATGAGATGAAGCTAGATGGGTCAGGTTGAGGATGGAAGCAGGAAGTCACGATGAGGTTCAGTCACTCATTTAAAACCTGAAAGTTCCTGTTTGATCTCCTGGTTCTGTCTGTCTCAACCATCTCCACCTGGAAAAACCTCAGCTGGTCTCTTTAGAGCCTGAAAATCAAAAACTCTAATCTCCATGTTCACTTCCTGATGGGAGCAAATATTAAAAAAACACAATGTAAGTCTATGGAACAAAAACATACAAAATCAGAATGCAATTCTGTTTCTTCATGTTAATGATGAACCTTCGCGCAGCACCACAGTAGATCATGGAGTTCCTCAGGGTTCAGTGCTTGGTCCAATATTCTTTATTATATCTGTTTCCAATGGTTCAAACTGTTACGCTGATGATACTCAACGCGTTGTCTCCATGAAACATAATGGACTCAATCAGTTCATCAGACTATCTGCTGATCCTAAGGACATAAAGACCTGGAGGACTCTTCAGTTTCTCTATTTTATGCTGACTCATCTCTTTAGTTAGAGTAATCGTGGGATATCATGACTCATCTCTTTAGTTAGAGTAATCTTGGGTTATGCTGACTCATCTCTTTAGTTAGAGTTATCTTGGGTTATGCTGACTCATCTCTTTAGTTAGAGTTATCTTGGGTTATGCTGACTCATCTCTTTAGTTAGAGTTATCTTGGGTTATGCTGACTCATCTCTTTAGTTAGAGTTATCTTGGGTTATGCTGACTCATCTCTTTAGTTAGAGTTATCTTGGGTTATGCTGACTCATCTCTTTAGTTAGAGTAATCGTGGGTTATGCTGACTCATCTCTTTAGTTAGAGTAATCGTGGGTTATGCTGACTCATCTCTTTAGTTAGAGTTATCTTGGGTTATGCTGACTCATCTCTTTAGTTAGAGTTATCTTGGGTTATGCTGACTCATCTCTTTAGTTAGAGTAATCGTGGGTTATGCTGACTCATCTCTTTAGTTAGAGTAATCGTGGGTTATGCTGACTCATCTCTTTAGTTAGAGTAATCGTGGGTTATGCTGACTCATCTCTTTAGTTAGAGTTATCTTGGGTTATCATGACTCATCTCTTTAGTTAGAGTTATCTTGGGTTATGCTGACTCATCTCTTTAGTTAGAGTAATCGTGGGTTATGCTGACTCATCTCTTTAGTTAGAGTTATCATGGGTTATCCTGACTCATCTCTTTAGTTAGAGTTATCTTGGGTTATGCTGACTCATCTCTTTAGTTAGAGTTATCTTGGGTTATCCTGACTCATCTCTTTAGTTAGAGTTATCTTGGGTTATGCTGACTCATCTCTTTAGTTAGAGTAATCGTGGGTTATGCTGACTCATCTCTTTAGTTAGAGTAATCGTGGGTTATGCTGACTCATCTCTTTAGTTAGAGTAATCGTGGGTTATCCTGACTCATCTCTTTAGTTAGAGTTATCCTGGGTTATGCTTACTCATCTCTTTAGTTAGAGTAATCGTGGGTTATGCTTCCCGTCCGGGGATCGGATCGCCAAAGCTCCCGCCTCGGTCTGCCACCCGATCCACAATGCACCGGACCCTTCACTCTCCTCCTGCAGGTGGTGGGCCCACAGTTGGATGAGCCCATGTCTCCGGTTCGGGCTGGGCCCGGCCGGGCCCCATGGGCGAAAGCCCGGCCACCAGGCGCTCGTCCACGGGCCCCAACCCCAGGCCTGGCTCCAGGGTGAGACCCCGGTAACCCTCCGGGCCGGGTACTCAGACTCTTTGGTTGTGTCTCCATGAAGGGTCTTCTGAACCGTTCTTTGTCTCACCCCTCCCCTAGGACCAATTTGCCATGGGTGACCCTACCAGGGGCACAAGTGCCCCAGACAACATAGCTCCTAGGATCGTTAGGGCACTCAAACTCCTCCACCACGATAAGGTGACGGTTCAGGGAGGAGAACCTGCCACCCTGTGGGGGGCGCTCCAGGAGTACGGGGTGGATGGTCTTTTGTTAAGGGCCATTCAGTCCCTGTACCAGAGGAGTGTGAGTCTGGTCCGCATAGCCGGCAGTAAGTCGGACCTGTTCCCAGTGAGGGTTGGACTCCGCCAGGGCTGCCCTTTGTCACCGGTCCTGTTCATAACCTTTATGGACAGGATTTCTAGGCGCAGCCGTGGTGTGGAGGGGGTTGGGTTTGGTGACAGGAGAATCGCGTCTCTGCTTTTTGCGGATGATGTGGTCCTCCTAGCTTCATCAGGCTCTGACCTTCAGCTCTTGCTGGGAAGGTTCGCAGCCGAGTGTGAAGCGGCTGGGATGAGGATCAGCACCTCCAAATCTGAGGCCATGGTTCTCGACCGGAAAAAGGTGGATTGCCAACTCCGGGTCGGGAGAGAGGTCCTGCCTCAAGTGGAGGAGTTCAAGTATCTCGGGGTCTTGTTCACGAGTGAGGGAAGGAGGGAGCGGGAGATCGACAGGCGGATTGGGGCAGCGTCTGCAGTGATGCGGACGCTGAACCGGTCTGTTGTGGTAAAGAGAGAGCTGAGCCAGAAAGCGAGGCTCTCGATTTACCGGTCGGTCTACGTCCCAATCCTCACCTATGGTCATGAGCTTTGGGTAGTGACCGAAAGAACGAGATCGCGGATACAAGCGGCTGAAATGAGTTTCCTCCGCAGGGTGGCCGGGCTCAGCCTTAGGGATAGGGTAAGAAGCTCGGACATCCGGGAGAGACTCGGAGTAGAGTCGCTGCTCCTCCATATCGAAAGGAGCCAGTTGAGGTGGTTCGGGCATCTGGTAAGGATGCCTCCTGGACGCCTCCCTCGGGAGGTGTTCTGGGCATGTCCTGCCGGCAGGAGGCCCCCAGGTCGACCCAGGACAAGCTGGAGGAAATACATCTTCAGTTTGGCCTGGGAACGCCTGGGCGTCCAGCTGAGGAGCTGGTGGACTTGGCCGGGGAGAAGGTGGCCTGGGCTGCCCGACTTAGAATGCTGCCCCCGCGACCCGGACCCGGATAAGCGGAGGAAGGCGAGGCGAGGCGAGGCGAGGTGGGTTATGCTGACTCATCTCTTTAGTTCTGCTGCTCTAGACTCAGAGTGGAGGTCAACCAGACCACGTCTCCTCTCTCTGCTGGCTTTACTCTCTTCCCTCCATGTTTGTAGTTCCTGGTCTCGCTGTCACTGGTCCAACTGGTCCATTTTTCATTTTTGTGTATTTCCTGTCTTCTCAGACTCCAGTCTCTCCATCCTGGTTCTGCTGGAGGTTTCTTCCTGTTCAAAGGGAGTTTTCCTTTCCGCTGTCGTCCTTCTGCTTAATGCCTAAATTACACTGACTTTAGATAAATCAAGTTATTAAATGAAATCTTTGCTCAGCTGGTCTGACCTCCAGCAGAGTGACTGAACAACAAGATGATGAGATGTTGAACTGAGATGAATCACAAACAGGATGGATAGATGATGGATGATGGATCGATAATGAATCAATGGATGATGGATGATGGGTGAGTAGATGGGTGGGTGTTGTGTTACAGCTAATGTTCTCATCCCATCCATAGGGTTAGGGTTCTAGTGGTGTTTAGGGTCCACAGTGTGGACATTAGATCCTGACCACACTGAGCAACTAGTTTAGTTTCATCTCATCTGATTTCCTTCACTGAACTGCTTCAACAGCAGCGACTTTGGAATGCTGTCCTTTAGCTCGTTTAGCTGATGCTGAGGACAGAATAAAGGGTTCTGGTCCCAGATAATATACTGGACCTGGACCTGGGTCTTCAGCCCTGGTCCCAGACTCTTCAGGGATCACTAGTTAATGGGTCAAACATGACGTGACACGTACCTCAAGGCCCCCCTGTCCTACATGTTTTAGAGGTTTCCCTGCTCCTGCACACCTGATTCAAACGACTGAATTACCTGCTCAGGTGTCATCAGGTTCTGCAGAGGCCTGTTAATGACTTGTTCATCTAAATCAGGTGTGTTGGAGCAGAGACACTTTAAAACCATGTAGGACAGGGGGCCTTGAGGAGCAGGGTTGAGGTTCTAACTCAGACTGTTGAAGCTCCTGACTCGACACAGCTGTAATCGTGGTCTGGGTGTAGAATCTAAAGGATGCTAGTTGGGATGTTTCTGGTGGCACAGTGACACACAGACATGCAGACACAAGGTGTGTTCTCCAGTAACACTGACTGGGTTATCATCCAGCAGAGAACCATACCAGAACAGAGAAGGAACCTTCTCATGCCACATACCTGCAGTCTTTAACACTAAAAGAGAACGTTGAGAAGAAAACAGCATTAATGAAACGTAATTAAAGCCGGGAGCAGAACAGTCCCAGTGCTTTAATGGATGAGGTGCTCTTACGTGTCCGCTCGCTCCCCATCAGGTCCTCACTCTCCGATTCATCGGGGTAGATGGCCGTGACGGTCACAAGGTACTCGGTGTCAGGGTCCAGGTTCTCCATCACGTGGGAAGTCTCATCGTGGTTCAGGATGGCCTGTTACAGAACATCAGCTAAGTTAGAATGTATAATCACAACATGAAGGTTTGATAAGGATTCTGGGTCTGAAAAGTTCTAGTAGGATTCTGCAGCACCACTTCAACACGAGAGAAGGTCCGTGGAAGCCATCCTGCCTTGTTCCAGTACCTAAGAAATCCCATCACTCCATGACTTGTCCTCACATCACACATCATCAAAGTCCTCCAGAGACTGTTGGTCCACCTGAATGAGCAAACAGGTCCTCTCCGGACCCTCTGAAGTTTGCTGAGCACCGTGGGACTGGAGACCTCTTTGGTCTCATCTCCTAATCATCTAACATGTGTTGTCTCTCTGATGGACTCAAGAGCTACATTAAAGTCCTGGTGAATTAAAAGAGTCTCAAATCAAGCTCCCTGATGTAATTATTAATAATCCATCCTAAGGGGAACCTGGGATCTGTCCTGGATCAGATGGACCAGCTTGAAGTTCTGATGAGGATCCATTCAGAATATCATGTGTTTCACTGAGACCTGGTTCAGGATCAGATCCAGACTCCAGCGTCTCTCTGCCCGGCTTCATGTCCATCACAGACCACTAGAAGATCCTTCCTGTCCATCTCAGAACACTAGAAGATCCTTCCTGTCCATCACAGACAACTAGAGGTCCTTCCTGTCCATCACAGACCACTAGAAGGTCCTTCCTGTCCATCACAGACAACTAGAAGGTCCTTCCTGTCCATCTCAGAACACTAGAAGAGCCTTCCTGTCCATCTCAGACCACTAGAAGATCCTTCCTGTCCATCACAGACCACTAGAAGAGCCTTCCTGTCCATCTCAGACCACTAGAAGATCCTTCCTGTCCATCACAGACCACTAGAAGATCCTTCCTGTCCATAACAGACAACTAGAGGTCCTTCCTGTCCATCACAGACAACTAGAAGATCCTTCCTGTCCATTACAGACAACTAGAAGATCCTTCCTGTCCATCACAGACCACTAGAAGGTCCTTCCTGTCCATAACAGACAACTAGAAGATCCTTCCTGTCCATCACAGACAACTAGAAGATCCTTCCTGTCCATCACAGACAACTAGAGGTCCTTCCTGTCCATCACAGACAACTAGAAGATCCTTCCTGTCCATCACAGACAACTAGAAGATCCTTCCTGTCCATCACAGACAACTAGAAGATCCTTCCTGTCCATCACAGACAACTAGAAGATCCTTCCTGTCCATCACAGACAACTAGAAGATCCTTCCTGTCCATCACAGACAACTAGAAGGTCCTTCCTGTCCATCTCAGAACACTAGAAGGTCCTTCCTGTCCATCTCAGACCACTAGAAGATCCTTCCTGTCCATAACAGACCACTAGAAGGTCCTTCCTGTCCATCACAGACAACTAGAGGTCCTTTCTGTCCATCACAGACAACTAGAAGATCCTTCCTGTCCATCACAGACAACTAGAAGATCCTTCCTGTCCATCACAGACCACTAGAAGGTCCTTCCTGTCCATCACAGACAACTAGAGGTCCTTCCTGTCCATCACAGACAACTAGAGGTCCTTCCTGTCCATCACAGACAACTAGAGGTCCTTCCTGTCCATCACAGACCACTAGAAGATCCTTCCTGTCCATCACAGACCACTACAGGAGATCCTGTAGATCACTCTGTGATTAAGGTTATTTGGTTTGACTCTGTTTTACTGCTAATAGTAAAAATTCTTCAGAGCTCTTCCAGGAAGGCGGGAAATCTGAGTTGAGTTGTTTCTGTCTAACTTACATCCTGAGGGTTGGCTTCACCCTTCTTGGTCCAAGTGAGTCGATAGAGGGCCACATCTGGGGCCCCATGCTCCCACGTGGCCCTGAACGAGGTCTGGGTCACCTCAGAGAACCGCAGGTTCTTAGGAGCAGGAACAACATCTAGACAGGAGAAAGGTCATAGGTCAAGAGAAGACCCTTCAGATGAAACTCCTTAAACAGTTTATGTGACATGGCTATCCATCGTCCATTTATCTATCCACACATGCATTATCATCCATCCAGCCATTATGCATCCAGCCAGTCATCTATCCAGATAGATTATGCATATATGTTAATTAGTGAAGAATGTAAGGTATTGTGTGAGTGTCTATATGTGTGCATGTACTGTGTGTCACCTAGAGTGGTTTAAAGGTGTGCAAGAGGCCACACCTCCACCATCCTGGTACACATGTGATAAAAGACCTAGCAGCCCTGAGCAGACAGACCGCAACAAACAAAGCCAGGGAAAGGTCACATGGTCAGAAGAACTCATGAGGCCAGGAGAATGTCATTAGGCCAGGGGAAGAATGTCACCAGGCCAGGAGAACAAGGCAAGGAGAACGTCATGAGTCCAGGACAAGGTGTATATATATTTGGTTTATGGTTTATGGTGAACTGTATGCTCTTATTCATTTTTGTTTTACTACTGTGACCCTGATGTGTTTTTGTTTGTTTTTATTATTCATTCTGACAAGACGTGATCATGTGACTGTGTTGATTGGGTGATGTGACACCGGTGTATCAATAAAGGAGTGGAGACGCCAGCGGTGCGCTCTCACGCACACATGAATGAGCAGTATGCTTGTGTTCTTTTCCTTCACACTGAACCCTGTGTGATACTGACCTGCCAACAGGGAAATATCAGCACCTGATGAAGAGCTATTCCACCAGCCATGTGACCCCAGAGTCCAAGAACCAACTCAGCAAGAGGTCACCAGGCCCCCAAGGGGCTTAGCTGAGCCCACAACCCACTGTCCCCCACAGCTGAGGTCTGCAGCAACACCCAACTTACTCCTCCCCTCGCCTTCTTCCATGAATGTGGGTCCGAGTCATGTGGGCACCATCCCCAGAAGGGCATCCCAGACCATATATGGGGCGGCATATAGCTCAGTAGGTAGAGTGGCCGGTCTGGCAACCGGAGGGTCACCGGTTCAATCCCCAGGTCCGGCTGGGTTAGATTGTCGTTGTGTCCTTGGGCAAGACACTTCACCCACCTTACCTACTGGTGGTGGTCAGAGGGACTTGGAAGGGCACCGGTGAATGGCATCCCTGCCTCTGTCAGAGTGTCCGAGGGCAGCTGAGACTACAACGTAGTTTATCACCACCAGTGTGTGAGTGTGTGAGTGACTGATGTGTTGTACAGCGCTTTGGGGAGTGTTCAGCACTCTAGAAAGCGCTCTATAAATACAGGACATTTACCATTTACCATCCTCTTCCTGGCCACCTCCACCAGCTCTTCTGGCAGGACCCAAGGTGTCCCCAGGCCAGATTGGAGGTGTCCTGGTTTGACCTGGGGGACTCCTGTCAGCAGGACATGCCTGAAACACCTCCCCAGGGAGGCAACCAGGAGGCATCCTGTAAATATGCCCGAACCACCTCAACTGGCTCCTCTTGATATGGAGGAGAAGTGGTTCTACTCCAAAACCATACCGAATGTCCGAGCTCCTCCCCCTATCCCTAAGGCTGAGCCCGGCCACCCTGTGGAGGAAACTCATTTCAGCCGCTTGTATCCGCGATCTCATTCTTTCGGTCACTACCCAAAGCTCATGACCAGGTGAGGATTGGGACGTAGACCGACCGGTAAATCGAGAGCCTCTTCCACAAGCTCCAGCTCCTTTCCCGCCAGAAATGTGATGGTCCATGTCCCAATAACCAGTTTTCTTGTTGGAGGATTGGACATCCAAAGCTCCTACCTTGGTCTGCTACCTGATCCTCAATGCACTGGATTCTTCATGTTCCTCCTGCAGGTGGTGGGTCCACAGTTGGATTAGCCCATTTATCCAGTTTGGGCTGGGCCCCATGGGTGAAAGCCTGGCCACCAGGTGCTCGTCCATGGGCCCCAACCCCAGACCTTGTCACTCCCTGCTGTGAGACCACCTCTTTTCTCACTTCCTGTTTTATTCTGAAGTCTCCCTCCTGTTTCAGTTCTGTTTCCTGTTTCTCATTCCTCTGATTTCTTACAGCTGTTTGTGTTTGTATTTAAACCAGTCTCTCTTCTCTTTCAGTTGCCAGTTTGTTAGTTTCCAGACTCTCCTCCCAGCCTCAGTTTAGATCTTTGTGCCTTGACCTTTTGGATTCATAGTTAGTTTAGAACTTTGTGCTTTGACCCTTTTTCTGGATTTTGGATCACCCTTTTGCCTCACGACTTGGATTATTCTGCCTGACCTTTAATAAAGGGATTTTTGTGATCACTTTAACCTGCATTTGAGTTCTCCTTCGTACCTGCTTAACAGACCTGGCTTCAGGGTGGGATAGGACCCCGGTAAACCCTCCAGGCTCGGTACTCATACTCTGTGTTCTTGTCTGCATGAAAAGTCTTCTGATCTGTGCTTCATTTCACCCTTCACCTAGGACCAATCTGCCATGGGAAACCCTACCAGGGGCACAACATACCCCAGACAACATGGCTCCTAGGACAGGGATCCGCAACTCCCTTCCCCGAGGGCTGATATCCAGCAGGTTTCACCACCAGCTGTTCAGCAGCAAAAGGTCCCACCTGTGATGGCTGTCCCAAGCATCGGCGCACCAGGGCCTTCGTCATAAACCGGAGTGACGGCAACATCATACTCCGACTGTGAGATGAGGCTGGTCAGGTCCAGAGTGGTGATGTCACCGTTTACTTCAACCTATAAGAGGAAAGATCGCATTAAGGTGATTATTGCTAAGTTTACATCATCTGGTTGTGTTTATTTCACAAAACTTCACAGCAAAACTAATAATATAGTAATAACAATACCAAGTAATAACACAGTAATAACACAATGTGAACACAAAAAAAACACAGTGATAACACAGTGATAACACAGTAATAACAAAGTAATAACACAATGTGAACACAAAAAAACACAGTGATAACACAGTGATAACACAGTAATAACAAAGTAATAACACAATGTGAACACAAAAAAAAACACAATGATAACACAGTGATAACACAGTGATAACACAGTAATAACAAGTAATAACACAGTAATAACACAATGTGAACACAAAAGTAACACAGTAATAACACAAAAATAACACAGTAATAACACAAAATAACACAGTAATAACACAGTAATAACAGTAATAACAAAATAACACAGTAATAACACAGTAATAACAGTAATAACAAAATAACACAGTAATAACACAGTAATAACAGAATAACACAGTAATAACACAAAATAACAGTAATAACACAAAATAACAGTAATAACACAGTAATAACACAAAAATAACACAGTAATAGAGTAATAACACAGTAATAACACAAAAAAAAACAGTAATAACACAAAATAACACAGTAATAACACAGTAATAACAGTAATAACAAAATAACACAGTAATAACACAGTAATAACAGTAATAACAAAATAACACAAAAATAACACAGTAATAACAGTAATAACAAAAAAACACAGTAATAACACAGTAATAACAGTAATAACAAAATAACACAGTAATAACAGAAATAACAAAATAACACAGTAATAACCCAGTAATAACCCAGTAATACCACAATAACACAGTAATAACACAAAATAACAGTAATAACAAAATAACACAATAATAAAACAGTAATAACAAAATAACACAGTAATAACACAAAATAACAGTAATAACACAAAAATAACAGTAATAACACAGTAATAACACAAAAATAACACAGTAATAACAAGTAATAACACAATGTGAACACAAAAATAACACAGTAATAACACAAAAATAACACAGTAATAACAGAAACTAACACAGTAATAACAAGTAATAACACAGTAATAACAAGTAATAACACAGTAATAACACAAAAATAACAAAATAATAAACAGTAATAACACAATGTGAACACAAAAAAAACACAGTGATAACACAAAAATAACACAGTAATAACAAGTAATAACACAGTAATAACACAATGTGAACACAAAAAAAACACAGTGATAACACAGTGATAACACAGTAATAACAAAGTAATAACACAATGTGAACACAAAAAAACACAATAATAACACAGTAATAACACAATAACACAGTAATAACCCAGTAATAACACAATAACACAGTAATAACACAGTAATAACAGTAATAACAAAATAACACAGTAATAACACAGTAATAACAGTAATAACAAAATAACACAGTAATAACACAGTAATAACAGTAATAACAAAATAACACAGTAATAACACAGTAATAACAAAATAATAACAGTAATAACAAAATAACACAGTAATAACCCAGTAATAACCCAGTAATACCACAATAACACAGTAATAACACAAAATAACAGTAATAACACAAAAATAACGGTAATAACACAGTAATAACACAAAAATAACACAGTAATAGAGTAATAACACAGTAATAACACAAAAATAACAGTAATAACACAAAAAATAACAGTAATAACACAGTAATAACACAAAATAACAGTGATAACACAAAAATAACACAGTAATAACAAGTAATAACACAGTAATAACACAATGTGAACACAAAAATAGCACAGTAATAACACAAAAATAACACAATAATAACACAAAATAACACAGTAATAACAGTAATAACAAAATAACACAGTAATAACACAGTAATAACAGTAATAACAAAATAACACAGTAATAACAGTAATAACAAAATAACACAGTAATAACACAGTAATAACAGTAATAACAAAATAACACAGTAATAACACAGTAATAACAAAATAATAACAGTAATAACAAAATAACACAGTAATAACCCAGTAATAACCCAGTAATACCACAATAACACAGTAATAACACAAAATAACAGTAATAACACAAAAATAACAGTAATAACACAGTAATAACACAAAAATAACACAGTAATAGAGTAATAACACAGTAATAACACAAAAATAACAGTAATAACACAAAAAATAACAGTAATAACACAGTAATAACACAAAATAACAGTGATAACACAAAAATAACACAGTAATAACAAGTAATAACACAGTAATAACACAATGTGAACACAAAAATAGCACAGTAATAACACAAAAATAACACAATAATAACACAAAATAACACAGTAATAACAGTAATAACAAAATAACACAGTAATAACACAGTAATAACAGTAATAACAAAATAACACAGTAATAACAGTAATAACAAAATAACACAGTAATAACACAGTAATAACAGTAATAACAAAATAACACAGTAATAACACAGTAATAACAAAATAATAACAGTAATAACAAAATAACACAGTAATAACCCAGTAATAACCCAGTAATACCACAATAACACAGTAATAACACAAAATAACAGTAATAACACAAAAATAACAGTAATAACACAGTAATAACACAAAAATAACACAGTAATAGAGTAATAACACAGTAATAACACAAAAATAACAGTAATAACACAAAAAATAACAGTAATAACACAGTAATAACACAAAATAACAGTGATAACACAAAAATAACACAGTAATAACAAGTAATAACACAGTAATAACACAATGTGAACACAAAAATAGCACAGTAATAACACAAAAATAACACAATAATAACACAGTAGTAACACAATGTGAACACAAAAATAACACAGTGATAACACAAAAATAACACAGTAATAACAAGTAATAACACAGTAATAACACAATGTGAACACAAAAATAACACAGTAATAACACAGTGATAACACAAAAATAACACAGTAATAACAAGTAATAACACAATGTGAACACAAAAATAACACAGTAATAACACAAAAATAACACAGTAATAACAGAAACTAACACAGTAATAACAAGTAATAACACAGTAATAACAAGTAATAACACAGTAATAACACAAAAATAACACAGTAATAACAGTAATAACAAAATAACACAGTAATAACACAGTAATAACAAAATAATAACAGTAATAACCCAGTAATAACCCAGTAATACCACAATAACACAGTAATAACACAAAATAACAGTAATAACACAAAAATAACAGTAATAACACAGTAATAACACAAAAATAACACAGTAATAGAGTAATAACACAGTAATAACACAAAAATAACAGTAATAACACAAAAAATAACATTAATAACACAGTAATAACACAAAAATAACAGTAATAACACAGTAATAACACAGTAATACAGTAATAACACAATAAGAAACACAGTAATAACACAATAATAACACAGTAATAACACAATAACACAGTAATAACCCAGTAATAACACAATAACACAGTAATAACACAAAAATAACAGTAATAACACAAAATAACAGTAATAACACAGTAATAACACAAAAATAACAGTAATAACACAGTAATAACACAGTAATACAGTAATAACACAATAATAACACAGTAATAACACAATAATAATACAGTATCAACACAATATGAACACACACGCTAGGTAAGGTGAGTTGTGGACACCAGATGAGGCGCTCAGCGTTGACTCAGTGAGGTGATGTCAGATTGCCACTGGGCAGAGCCTTCATTCACACTGAGGATATTGAAGGTCTCATCTGGATGTTCTCCAGCAGGATGCATTCATCCAGGGGAGGCAGGACTCCGTATTACTCCTGACATGGGTGTTGCTGGTGTTAGCTTGGCCTTTAGGGTCCAGTTAGCTGGTCAGTTTACGTAAAGCTCTGAGGCGCTGTCCTACAGATATTAGACCAATGGCTGACCATCTTGAGTTTTCTATCAAATCAAAGACCTAAAACCTTCAACTTCTCAGTAAGACCGACTTTTGAGCTAAAAAAAAAAAGGAGATCAGGTTCAGATGGAACCCTCTTCCTGGATAGAATCCCTACTTTGCACTTGTTGAGTTCAACAGTCCCCTTCCAGCCCTGCTGTTGGAGCTCTGACGTGAACCAGGGTCGGTCCTGATGCTAGCTCACCCTGGTGCTCAGTAGCTGACGTATGAGGTCACTGTGAGCTAGCTCAGCCAGACTGTTGTTCTGAACATATTCCAGTCTGTGTGTGGTCCAAGCATGACTCTGGGTCGTCCACAGCTTCACTGGTTCACTTTTAAAAGTTCTCACTGCAGGCCCAGCTCCAGTTCCTTCATAAGGGGATCAGGTAGACCATTAGGTGGACCATCAGTTCTTGTGTGAGGTTAGCTGTGTTAGGTTTGCCTTTGACGCCTGCGGTGGAATGTAGACTGAGGCCAGGATAAAGGTGGAGAGGTAAAAAGTTTAGAGCTGATAAAGAACGAGTCCAGGACCAGAGAGCAGCTTTGTGGATCCTGATAGGCCCTGGGACCATAAATCCTACCCACCGTTAGGTAGACTGGAGCGCTACAGAGGACAGAAACACAACAATAATGATAACAGTACCAGGCCCAGGCCCAGGTCCAGGCCCAGGCCCAGGTCCAGGAGCATACCTCCTTCAGGTCTCCCTCCTCGGGTTTGTAGGTGACCATGTATTTACGGACTGGTCCCGGCGCCGCGTCCCACTTCAGCTTCATGCTGCTGTGGGTCA
Organism: Callopanchax toddi; assembly: GCA_006937965.1. NCBI lineage: Eukaryota > Metazoa > Chordata > Actinopteri > Cyprinodontiformes > Nothobranchiidae > Callopanchax > Callopanchax toddi. Next base: position 48,213 of record SSNR01000795.1, on the reverse strand, counting down.
CATCAGAGATCTTCAGGACCCCAGCAGGAGGCACGGGTACTGAGGAGAACAAGGAACACAATACGTCAGGACCAGGACCAGGACCAGGATCAGGACCAGGACCAGGACCAGGACCAGGACCAGGAGCAGAACTAAGACCAGGACCAGTACTAAGACCAGGACCAGGACCAGGACCCCAGCAGGAGGCACGGGTACTGAGGAGAACAAGGAACACAATACGTCAGGACCAGGACCAGGACCAGGATCAGGACCAGGACCAGGACCAGGAGCAGAACTAAGACCAGGACCAGTACTAAGACCAGGACCAGGACCCCAGCAGGAGGCACGGGTACTGAGGAGAACAAGGAACACAATACGTCAGGACCAGGACCAGGACCAGGACCAGAACTAAGACCAGGACCAGTACTAAGACCAGGACCAAGACCAGGACCAGGACCAGGACCAGGATCAGGACCAGAACAAAGACCAGGACCAACACAGGACCAGAATAAGGATCAGGTCCAGGACCAGAACTATGACCAGACTCAGGATCAGATCCAGGACCAGGACCAGAACTATGACCAGACTCAGGATCAGGTCCAGGACCAGGACCAGGACCAGAATCAGGATCAGATCCAGGACCAGGACCAGAATCAGGATCAGATCCAGGACCATAAGGTTAGGGTTGGTTAGACTTCCTCATGGTGGTTTTTCCTCTGAAGGGGACTAAAGGACACTGCTCCATCAACTGGGACCTGAATAACTTCTGAATCAGATCCTGAAAGAACCATGGAGAACATTGGAGAACTCTGAAGGAAGAAGGTTCTCTTCTCTCCACCCAACAGTTCCTCTGACAGGAGCTCAGACCTGACCAGAGGACCTGACCAGAGGACCTGACCAGAGGACCTCACAGAGGACCTCACAGAGGACCTGACCAGAGGACCTCACAGAGGACCTGACCAGAGGACCTCACAGAGGACCTGACCAGAGGACCTGACCAGAGGACCTCACAGAGGACCTGACCAGAGGACCTCACAGAGGACCTGACCAGAGGACCTCACAGAGGACCTCACAGAGGACCTGACCAGAGGACCTCACAGAGGACCTGACCAGAGGACCTCACAGAGGACCTCACCAGAGGACCTGACCAGAGGACCTGACCAGAGGACCTCACAGAGGACCTGACCAGAGGACCTCACAGAGGACCTCACAGAGGACCTCACAGAGGACCTGACCAGAGGACCTC
>SSNR01000794.1:88620-110395 GCA_006937965.1 Callopanchax toddi | reverse complement strand
TTGACCAGTGACGGATCCTCCGTATCACAGGAACGTGAACACGCTGAGGCCAGGGCTTCCAGATGATCGCGTTACGCACAGAGCTCAGTCTCCAAGCTGGAGCGTTTGCGCTCTGTGCGTTCTGCTCTGTGCGTCCTTCTCTGTGCGTTTGGCTCGTTTTTGGCTCAACACTCGACACGCATGCCAGACGCAGCATCGCTGCGCTGAAGCTGACATTTACTGTTACAACATTGTAACACTGTTACATTTACATTAACTAGAGCAGGACGTCAGCTCGGCACAGATACCGTCCTGACACTGAGCTACAAAGACCTGAATGGGTTTGGATCCAGATCTGGTTTCCCCTCAGACCTGGTCTAAATGAAACCATGGTGAAACTGATGGAGTCCAGTCAGCATCACCTGGATTTAACTGCTTTTATTCATTTTAGATCAAACACTGTTCAGTCTGGTTACAGTTTTTTCCTTGTTCTGAACTTGTTAGTGGAAACAATGTGAACTAGTTCACCTGGTTAGTTAACTAGTTCACCTGGTTAGTTAAGTAGTTCACCTGGTTAGTTAACCAGTTCACCTGGTTAGTGAACTAGTTCACCTGGTTAGTGAACTAGTTCACCTGGTTAGTTAACCAGTTCACCTGGTTAGTGAACTAGTTCACCTGGTTAGTGAACTAGTTCACCTGGTTAGTTAACCAGTTCACCTGGTTAGTGAACTAGTTCACCTGGTTAGTTACTGGAGTCACGCTGGTTCATGTGTTTTGGGCTGATTGAAGAGGTCAAAGTTCAGCTCATATTGTCCCTTAACAAAACACATGACTGAGTTCAGATGAACTGTAAACCAGAAGCATCAGGATGAAGACTTGATGTTTCTCAGAAGTTCTGACGGCTTTGAGGACCAACAGCAGTCTGGGTGTAAAATACTGATTCCTGATTTAGTGACATTTTAAGATGATTCAGTGTGAAATGGATCAGCTTTATTTACAGCTGTCTCTGATTAATGTTGTCTTTTTGTAGATCTTAAGAGAGTGATGTCATATTTCTGGTAACATCATCCTCTGACAACAAGCAAATAATAATCTGAATTACAGTTGTTAAAATTAACTTTGTAAATAAAATAAACATTTTTCACAATTTGATTTTCAGAGTTTTATAAATGACAGTTTTAAATGTTAGATCTCAGCCCTCAGTTAAACACAGATCTTAACTTAGAAAAGGTTGGTGAGCTCTGTTTTAGAACGTTCAGTGTCTTTATTACATTTTCTGTAGAATATTCCTGATAATATCAGTCTGCTATTGTTGCAATTCTAATCAAAAGAGGTAAGAAACAAACTGTCAAATACTATATTGTTGTTCATTTCTGCAGTGTGTGTGTGTGTGTGTGTGTGTGTGGGGGGGGGGGGGGCCCCNTGAAATGAGCAGGTCGTTTTAATTTGCACTTCCTGTTGCAGCGGGGTCAGATAAATAGCGCTCTAAAAGGTGATGCCGGTTTCATGACACCGCTATGGCCATCAGCTGTTTGTTTTGTCTAGGCATCATGCGTAGGTCACGTGATCACTTCCTGAAAGTGAGGAGCTCTGAGCCTCACAGAGCTGCTCAGTGACACACAAACACCGCGAGGAGACCAGCTCAGCACACACACATCACTGCAGCGGCAGACTGCAGGCAGAAACGGTCAAGCGATTAAAAATGCGATTAACGCGATTAAAAAAAATAACGCGTTAATTAGGGCTGTAATTAATTAATCGTAATTAACGCGCTAATCTGACACCTCTATGTCAAATACTATATTGTTGTTCATTTCTGCAGTGTGTGTGTGTGTGTGTGTGTGTGTGTGGGGGGGGGGGGGCACCACAAATCATTTGAACTTAATTGACATAATTCCTAATAAACCCATTGAGGGTGGGGTGGGGGTGGAGGGCCCTTAAATATTTGGTGCCCAGGGGCACCGGTAATCATAATCCTGCCCTGAGGAGGAGACAGAAAGGAGAAGCAGCAGAGAAAGTCAGGCTTCGTCATCCTGTAGATGCGCCGCTCCTTACTGCGTCCTACTCATTGAGTGGCTGAAACCACGGATATGGAGCTGAGAGGAAAAGAGCGGATGTTACGGAGAAAAGTCGAGTAAAATTACAGCTGGAAATAGATCAAGTTTAGACTTTATACTTTAACAACTCAAATGGTACCGAAACTCTAAAGAACTTGCACTTTTGAGGTGGGGGGGTGGGGTGGGGGGTGGCAGAACCCCCGTCATCAAACTTGCCCCCCCCCCACTAAGAGCTGTAATTGTACACTAAAATTTGAAACACTTAAAAGACAATGTGGTATTTAGTTTCAGAATGTGTTCCTCTAAAAAGCAGCTCCCCCTACATGTTGGTCTAGAACAGGAGAGGGGAACCTCCAGGCCGTGTACGGCCCGCGGACCCCTTCTGTCAGGCTCGCCACGCAATGCCTAATAAATAAACTCAGAGGCTAGACTTTTTAGTTTTCCATCATTTTGACCAATTGAATTCCCTTTAAATAATACTGTAATTGTTCCTGAACCTTCTCATCCTCCACAGAGGATTGCGGTCCGGAGAACCTGAGAGTGTTTAGAAGCTGCAGAGGATCTCGTGGTTCTGATGATTCGATTGATCCAACACCGGGCCCAGTTCAGCACATAGATCCATAGGACTGATCTCTAAATCTGGTGATCATGTAGAAATACTCTCCCCATCCGGAGCCTACTGGCTGATCTTCAGCACAGCGCAGAGTGACTGACTGCAGGTCTGTATTCATACGTCTCTGTAATCACAAGAACTACACAGCTGATCACAGTAATGCACCAATAAGAGCAGTTACTTAACTGAAGAAAACTATTAAAAATATATTGGGATGTTTGAATAAAAAGTTCAACATGTGTGGACATTAAAGTTTTAAAGAACACAGCCAACCCTGAATAGTCAACATTTTCTATTAATACTCATTTCCACTGATACACAGGTGGTGACACCAAACTTCTCTTTTCCCTCTCAGACCGTCATGAATTTTATTTATCATCAAACAACTTCCTTCAACTTAACAGTGATTAAATGGATTCTTCTGATTCATTCCCGTTTGTCCGTGCCCCCAGGTTGGGTCTGGGTGCTATCCTAGAGTCAGCTCTGATTTAAATCTCATATTAACATCATCACTTGGTGGTGTATTTACATCTATGTAATATTCACCTTTCTGTGTCCCTGACTGGACACTCACTTCTGAATCCTTCACCTTCTGGATGCTTTCAAAACTGACTTTGTGTTAAAGGATATTTTCTGTTGATTATAAGAGACAAACTGTTAGCAAGTAACTGCATTCTGCTTCTTTTAACAACAATTTCTTTTTAAAAAGTAAAAACAAGATTCTGCAGTCATTGTTGATGAAATTGGACTTGTTTTAAAATGAGAACCAAACAGCCACATTTAAGAAAATAAGCATTAACGGGACCAAATCAACCCCAAAAGATGAAGAGACCAAATATTTCCAGTATAGGACACCATCATACGAACACGCTGTTTTGGAATAAATGACAGATTTTAAAACACTTCATTTATTTGACATTATACATTCAAAAAGAAATAAAAAATATTCATTTATATATATTTCATGTAGAGCAACTGAGCAAGGTACAAGTGTAAAACAAAACACAGAAGTGGTTGGTGTGGCGTATTCATATGTACAAGGTGTGAGTAGAATACTATACAGTGTGACTCTATAGCTGCACAGGTTTCATGGATGTTTCGATTCACTCAGTTGAGGCACAACTAGATTTGAGTGCGATACTGGGGACTGGGCCAAGTGCTTCCAGACTGCTGCTTACAGTAAAACGTTTCAATCTTAATAAACATCTACACAGTAGGATCTGCAAAGCAAAGCTTATTAATGTTAAAAGGTCCACACTAAAGCAGAAAATAGAAAAACAAAATCATTCTGGGGTTTAAATTACGCTGTACAGTCATGCAAGGTCCTAAACGGTCACGTCAAAGTCAAAGTGAGCCAACACGAAACCAGCGCTTCAAAAAGAAGAAAAATATTTAGTGTCACAAACAAGAAACCGCCGTTCACTGATTACTACCAAGTCAGGATGTTTGGTTTGCACTGCAATAACTGAGCTATACGTCAAATTTAGAAGTTAAAATAAGCTTCCTTAAGTAGTCAAGTGGTAAGTGCAATCTGAGCCCTATCCCACCCAGTTTTACCCCCTCACACACAGACACACTCCTCTGACACAAACATCATCACATTGTTCTCCACCATCACTCAAAACCACGGTTATAATACAGCAGAGGCCTCAACCATCACTAGAAAACTCAATCTACACAGATCCAGTAGTTATGTACAACTCAACTGGTGCAACATCAAATAACATTCAAAATAAAAATCACTAAATACGTAGAAACACTGTAACGATAATAAAATACAGCAGATACCTAACTCATACTGGGAAACATATATTATTCATACTGTGTATTGCTGTGGGTTTTGGCATTGTGGAGGATCAAAATAAAAGCCGTTTTTAAAAATCCCTCTCACAGCTCATTTGACACACCTCCAACTGGACAAAGTTAAACTGTGATGAAAAGTTCAAAACAAAAAACACAGATTTCATTCTGTAATTTCAAAGAATCAAATGAGATGACGACGACTTAGAGGAATGGAATCAGAGGGTCCAGGTCTGGACTTGTCCTTGGTGGATATTCTTCTAGTTCTGGTCAAAAGCTTCATGTCAACTTTCATTTACTGAAACTTAGATTTTTCTAGAGTCTTTTGCCTCAAAAAGCTTCATGCTCTCCTGAACGGTTAGTCCCTCTTTCAGGCTCTGTGAAGGAAATGAGGAAATCATTAGTTAATGGAAGTCAATGCACAAGAGAAGAGAACAGACAACATGTTTAACAGTGATGGTCAAAAGAAAGCCCACTCTTTCAGTTTGATCAATTCAGACAAATCATCTTTGAGGTTCTGAAGTTTTTCAAGTCCGACATCAAGAACACAAAGTGTACAAAAAACTAAATGAAAATCCTGTGTATGAAAAAGTAAAAAGTACTAATCTGATCATCATCTGAGTGACCACCTCTATAAAATAAGGAATTCAGCAGGTTGTTGGTCTGGAGCATACAGGTGTGTGTTAACATAATGCCAAGGGGGATAGGCATCAACAACGACCGTAGAGAAGCAGCTACTGCTGCTCATCAATCTAGGAAGGGTTAAGGGTCATGTCCAAACAATCTGGAGTCCATTATTCTACAGAGAGACATTACTCACAAGTGGAAAAGAGTTTGGACAGTTGTCAATCTTCCTCGAGTTAAAATCAGCATCCTGTTTGGTGAAAACATAGAGAAACTATAGATCGTTGTAGTACTTTTCACAGATATAAAATCATTAAGTACTTCACATGTTAAGAAAATTGGGCTAAATGACTCCTCTATGGTGTGAGAGACTGAGGAGTTCAAACAGAAAACTCTTCTACAAGCGACTAAATCATGTGCTGTTTCTAGTTTTTCCACACACCTTCCCCTTTTGGCTTTTCGTTTACCTAAAAATGATGTCGTTCTGTTTAGTGATTCTGTATACTCGAGGTTAGATTTGATCATTCTAGACCAGATCATCCTCATTGAGTCCTGCTACCTAAAACTGAAAGAGGGGGGGTCTTCTTTTCACCATGACAATGTTTTTCTCTTTTCTAGTTCCCAGGCTTATTCCAGTGAAAATAACAGATGTACAGATAAAGTGGAGTGTGGGAAACAAAGAAAACATTTATAAATGTAGGAACATTGACAAACACTTAAATCACCCAACACAAAGATGTTCCCGAAAAATCCACTTTTCCTTTTTCCTCCCCAGTAAAGACAGAAATATAGTGAAGAGATCTGGTTGCATGCCATTCAAACAGATCACACTTTAATGTCTAAATTCTGGTTTTGCATTTAGTGGTGGGGTGGAGGTGGGAGGGGATAAATCATGCAAGGATAAACAGGGCATGCTTTGGTCTACATGCTATACCTACAGCACATCTCAGGGTGGGGGTTGGGAGGGGAAATCACCCCACATTAGGACTGTCAGCTGTCCCATGAGACCTGTTCGATGACAGACTAATGGACAAAACAGACACGCTTATGGCACGAGAGACTTCATGGAAAAAAAACATAGTAAACAACCACGTTTCTGCACAATATGGTGGCACAGTGGCAACAATCAACACACAAAAAGATCAGCACAATCCAAACGACACTCACCTTTGACCTTGCAGCTCTAGACTGCCTGGAGGTTGTCGATTTCTCTTTTTTCATGAAATCTGGATTACTTTTTGATTTCATGATGTCTGAAAACACCACCACCATGACATTAGCATAAAAACAAGTAGAGTAAAGGCTTTAGAGCTTTTTGGCTTAAGTGTTGGGGACTGACCGTAACCAGATGTAACCGAGTCATCGACGGTCCTCTCTCCTAAAGCTTCTGTAGCCATGAGCAGCTTCTCCGTCAGTTTGCTGATGTCACAGTCAGCCTTTGCTTTCACGATGCTCAGCTCAGTATAGATATCCTTATACTTGTCTGTAGCGTACTTCTTGTCCTGGTGAAATGATTGATCAGTGTTACGTTTTCAGGCTTTCAGCTTCCATGTCATCAAAACAACTCATAATTCATTACCCTTAATGCAGACTGCAGCTCGTCTTTCAAAGAGTGGATTTCTTGTTTGAGATACTGAATCTCTGACTCTTTTATTCGTAGCAGCACCTGTAAAATTAAAAAAAGAGCTTAGATTCATCAGAAAGTTGTATGAATGTTTCTGTAAATGCACACGTTTACACATACCTCTAATTCATACACATCTTTGCCATGGGTAAGTGGTGACAGAGCTGTTTCACCGCTGAAACATGAGCGCATCCGAGTGATTTCTGCAGTCAGTCTGTTGTTGAGCTCCTGAAGGAGAGAGAGTGTTACATTTTACAGCCATGTGTGTGCAGAGCAGTACATGTGCAGGCTGGAGAGATGTGGATTCTGACCTGGTTGTGAGCATTCAGCTCTTGGTTCTCTCTCTGACACTGCCTGAGGGCCTGCCTCTCTGCCTCCAGCGCCTGAGCCAGGTGAGCGTTCTCCAAACATTTCTGAGAGTACTGCTCTGACAACACCTCCAGTTCCCTCTGGATGGACTGCAGCTCCTCCCTAAACAGAGCAAATATCACAACTTTAACTCTCTTTAATAATGCAAATGATTATTTTCCTAACTGAAAGTTGCAGATCTTTAAAGTGATAATATGCAACGTTTTCATATTTTTAAATCTTTTCCTTGAGCCAGTCTGTGCTAATATGACCCTTTACAGAGTTAATGAAAAGTCACTTAGCCCCATCTGGTGGTTAGATCCAGAATACCACGATTGCAAGATCTCCGTCGCCGTCACGGTACCCAGGAAGTCACGTGTCTCACGAGGGTTAGGCTAACCCAAAGTGGCTAGCTGTTATGCTAACGCTGGAGTGTTTTTAGTTCATGATTCCTGATTTTTTTCAATCTCTCCCTGCTTGAACACAGCTGATTTCATTGAAGGAGTAAATAACCGCTCCTGTAGAAAACTATGAAGGCTGAGGAGACATTTCAACAGGTAGATTTAGCAGTTTCTAAGCAAGAACTATGGGCTATTTTATTTAATGCAGTGATTTAAAACGGACACCAGAGGGAGCCCAAAACAAGCAAAACTGCATATTATCACTTTAAATCTCATGCTCATAATGATCCGTTTAAAGCTACGTATGGATATTTCCCCTGTATCTGGATAAACGAAGGTTAAATCATGAGCCAAATCTTTGAGTTCTAATGTCTACGTGAACTACTATGACATTTTGAAGATTATTTAAACATGGCAGCAATGTACTTTGGTCTGTAATGAGTTCAGTCTAGAGATGAACTCCTCAGTCCTGTTGCACATAAACACCATTTCTCCAAACAGAGGCTGTTCAGGAAGCTACTACCAAAGTTTTTATTTCTATCTTTTACATAAAAACACATAAGAAGGGTCAAAATATTCCTTTACAGTTCTGACATTTAGATTTCACCTTTGCATGCTCTAATCTTTTAAATTCTAAAAAGTAAAATTCTAAGTCAAACCATCTCTTAAAGACATCATGAGTTTCAGGGTTAAATTCTTTAAAAGTCACATATTCTGCAAAATTCACTTTCTAAAGATCTTCATATCAGTCCCAAAGACTGTAAGTGTTAAATATTTTCACCGTTTTCACTTCCTGATTCTGATTTTTGGGAAATGTGTTTTGAGCTAATGCTAAAATGGCTGGTTTCTAAATCTTTCTCCTGCTGACGTCAAGAAGGGAAAAGACCACTCCTCTCTAGAGGCCAGAGCCAATCACGAGGACCTTTGTCTACCTGAGCCCACCTTTAAAAACCACGGGAGCGCTCATCCTCACAAACGTTAGCAAACAGTCGTGGTGACGCTACGAGCAAAACACGGTAGTTACTTCGTAAATGGTTGATCAACGAGCACTAAAGTGTTATTTTACTCCCTTCATCTGAGACCCTGAAGACCCACTGACGTCTCACCGTCTGAAAGAAAAGTTTATCTACAGGAGGTTTGAAGGGCGGTGGGGTGGAAACAACAATAGCTGCACTTAAAGTAAGGGTCAGTTATTGAGATGTAAAACAAATGTTTCAGAGTGGATAGAAAGTGCAGAATATGAAACCTTTAAGTGTTTCTCTCTAACACATACTCATACTGTAAGCGGAGTTCATCAATGTCCGAGTTCAGACCGCTCAGCTGAGAGCGCTGGTTCTTCTCCAGCTCCTCCTTGTGTGCGTTCTTCATCGCTTCAATAGCTAAAAAAAAATAATAAAATCCCAAGCTCAGTTACAGTGTTAAAGCTGAGTCAACATGTTTATTAGGACGGTTTCTTTACCAGCAATTGTAGCAGCAGTCTCCTCAGCCAACAGTCTCTCTCGCTCCTCCATGAGTTTGGAGATTTCCCTCTGATGTTGTCTCTGGAGGTCTTCTATCACCTTCTGATGGGTTTCCTCCATCGCAGCAAAGCCACGCTCACATGTGGCCTAGAGGGAAAGGGTTAGCAGTTTATCAGAACGATTTATGTAACAACTACAGTAGTTATGACTACATTAAGAGCAATTTTTATTAAAGTTGACTAGAATGCATGCAGAAATTAGTGATAGAAGTCAAGAACGGTTTCCAACCAAGCCCAGCTATGTTAGCAAAGCAGGTTAAATCAGAAAGGTTGTCCAGAAGTTAGATTTTTATTACAGATAAACTATTTTACTTTGTAAATGGATGTAGAAAAGGGTGTGATTTACAGACCATCAAATGGGGTGAAAAATGAAAGAAATGGAAATAAAACAATTTATTTTAGAGTTAAAAAGAACAAAATTCAAGCTTGTTGTTAAAAAATATTTTCAAAAATCACACCATTTTCCAGATCCAAAGTAAATATATATCTTTTTGCTTTATCTCACTATTCATCAACTACTCTCTCCTTTAATTATGTGTTTAATTCACTAAGATGTAATGAAAGAACAAGAACCTTAAGACTGTCAAAGTCTCTCTGGTATTTCTCTCTCAGGCTGGCCACATCTCCTTCCAGGTGCTTGTTCTCCAGCTCGTCCTTCATGCTATTCATCTGAGTCTCCAGCTCCTGGATTCGGTCCTTCAAAACCACCATGGAGTCCACCTCTGATGTGTTTTGTGCATTCTTCCTCTTCCCCTGCTCCTCCTCTTCCATTGACACCTCATCACAGGGAGGTGAGTGTGAGACCTCAGGTCGTTCTTTGGCCCACTGAAGGCGTTCAACGTACTGGCAATGCAACTTATCAACCTCCTCTTTGTGGATTTTCTGGAGCTCACTGATCCTCTCTTCAAATTGCTCCTGCAGTTTCTGAATGTGAGTCTTGTGATGCTCCTTCATGCTGTCGATGTCCACCAGTAGAAGTTCAAGCTTTTGCTGACCATCAGCTGCAGTCTCCATGAGGGCCAGCTCTGCCGAGGCGTGACTTTGCTCAGCTTGACTAAGCTCATGTTTATACTTCTGCTTCAGCTCCTCCGTCTCCTTCTGGAATCGATCCTCCAGAAGGGCTACTTGCTCTTGCTGCTGAGTGAGCTGGTTCACACGTTTGCTGATCTCACTCTTCAGTGTCTTATTCTCCTCCTCTAGAGAGATCATCGTGTGGGTGAAGTTCTCCCGCTCTTCTTGTAAAGATGCTTCATATTTTTCTTGGATTGCTGCGACATTGCAGGCATGCTGCCTCACAAGGACCTCCATGTTGTGACTTGTCTGTTTACACAAGCTCAACTCTTGCTCATGCATGGCGCGTAACCTGCAAGCTACATAAGCCACCTGAGCCTGTATGAGGGCTTCACGCATACAGAGGGAGGTGCTTGTCAGATTATGTGACGTCTGATGCCCTAAAACACTGTGGATCATGTTAGACAGTGCAGGATGGCTTCCACTGCTCTCGATTTCCTGAGCATACTTGTGCAGGATTGCTGCTTGTCTCTGAAGCTCGTTAGCCAGGTTGTCATACGCGTTTTGAAACGACTCAACAGACTGAACTCCACAGGAAGGCATGACACTAACCAAGTGTCTGTCCACTATTTCCTCAGCCAACTCTCTAGTGTCTTCAATTTCAATCTGCTCCATGTAGGGAGCCAGTTCTGGGGGGCGAATGTCAGCTAACCTTTGTTTACCAAAGCCAAGGTTATTTTTGACCTCCTTGATTATGGTTTTCAACTCAGGCTTTTTAGAAGCATCAATAATTGCTTTTAGAGCAACTTCCCTTTGATATAGCTTATTATGAGCTTCAGCTAGCTCCCTTTTCAGCACTTCAAATTTCTCTTCATAGAAAAGTTTAAGGTTTTGAATCGAGTACGCCAGTTCTGCTTTGAGGAAGGTGTTAAACACCTCAGTGGCATCAACATCTACATCCACAGACACTCTGCTCTTCCTGAATACAGCAACATCCGTCTCAGCTTTCTCCAGGTCCTTCCAGAATGTGCTCTCCAACATCAATTTCCTGGTCAAGACATCAGCATAAACTACCGCCAAGCAATCTTTTTCACTCCTTTTAATGTGTTCCAAGTCCTCCCATATCTCAACAAGAGCTTGCTGGAGGTCAGACTTTGAGGTTTGTATCAATAACGCCATCTTGTTCAAAACTACAGCTTCAAAAGACAAAGTTTTAGCAAAGAGGAGCAGAGCGTCACTGTCCACAGTCTCTGGAGTTTGACCTCGAAGAACAGCTGGGGACTGCTTGTCCAACGGCTTCTGGCCTTGTCGGATGTGCAGAGAAGCGTTGAACAAGTCAGTTTCTATTTCCGACAGTAATTTTAGATGTGAATCAGTGGTACGAGAGCCTTTAAGTATGGCATTGACTTTCTCTCGACCGTTTTCAACACACACTAGGGCCTTGGAATAATGCTTAAGGGAAGAATCACTCTTTGTCCCACTTCCACCGCTAACCTCTGCTTCTAGATGAGGCTTCTTTTTTGAAAGCTTTAGATCTGGCGTGGGCACGCCTTCAGATTGGGTGGGTTGTTGAACGTCTAAATTCTGTGTGAGATTTTTCAGCTTTTCCTCAGTGGCAAGCAGTTTAGTTTCTAGTTCATGTATAATAGAGATGAATTTCTCTGGGTCACTAGTATGTGGGAGTGTAACAACAGACATGTTTTCTTCAGTTAGCTGGGGGTCTATATCAACACTGTTATGGCTTTTTTGTTCTCTGTCTAAATTACTGCTGTCCATGTCTTCAAGACTGGCGTATTTTTGGCACTGAATACTTGAAAAACGTATCCTTGGTCTTTTAGCTTGAGAATCCTCATCATCTAAAGAAAGCTCTGGATGTGATGACAAAGGAGGTGATGTACTGACTCCTCCCTTTTGGTCCTGTTCTGATATTTGTTCCCTTTCCATGCAAAGGTCAGCATAGCCTAGCTGCAGGGCGTTGAGGTGCTGCTCTAACTCTGCAATGCGGTCCTCTGCAACCACAAGCTTGGCTTGGAGATCTTTTTCAGCTTTGCAAGGCTCAGCTTTATTGATGAGATTCTGACTCATTTGACAGAGCAGCTCTTCTTTTGCTTGCAACTTCTGTTCAGTTTCCTCCAAGCTGGTGCCAAGTGCTGTCATTTTGACAAGCGCTTCCTTTAGGTCCTCTTCTTTGCGTTCCATCAACCTTTCATACATCTCCTTAGTTTGCCTAATTTCTTCTTCTTTTTCTTTAATAAACTGGCTCATCTTTTGAAACTCTTGAGTAGCCCTCTCATACGAATGCTCCAGTGTACAGTAATCAGCTTCTTCAGTTTCCAGACGATTACGCAGCTTGTTCACCTCGCGGTCTGCTTCAGCAATTTGGTTGAGAAGCTCCTGACAGCGACAGGTGAGATGGCCTTTTTCTTCCTCTAGCCTTCGCACACTTTCCCTCAGTGACTCAACCATGTCCGTTTTTTGGGCCAGCTGCTCTTGCAACTTCAACATTTCTTCTTTTGATTCTTTGCCACCTGAGGCTCTCCTTCCTCTTAACAAGGCCTCGACCTGTTGCTCTGCCTCCAACAGTCTGTCTTCCACTTCCTTCTGAGCAGTTTCAGCTTCAGCTAATCTTCTACACAGGTTCTGTCTTTCTCTTTCATGACTTTCTTGCATGCTGCTCTGCTCATATCTCAGGCGCTCCTCCTTTAGTGTTTGACCTTCTTCGGTAGCAATCAGTCGAGCGGTAACCTCCTGCAGCCTCTCCTGTAACCTCTGTATCTCCTTCATGTGGTCTCGTTGCAGGGCCTGCTGGTGCTCTAGGTGCCTCAGGGCCTGGTTTCTTTCCAGGAGGCTGGCTTCTACTTCACGGAGTCTGTCTTCACTTTCTTTCAGTTGGGTTCGTAGGGTGGCTTCATTGCGTCCATATTCCTCCTCTTGTTCTTTTGAACGGTCCTGCTCCAGCTTGAGCTCATTGCGCATTCGAGCCACAGCCTGTTCACTCGCTAAGATTTCAGCCATAGCAGATGAGAGTTTAGCCTGCAGAGCCTGAATATCAGTCTCATGGCGGTCAACGACGTCTTGAGCTTCAGTGTAACTTCTCTTTAAGGTACGGATTTGCTGCTGAGCTAGGTCCTGCTTGCGCTTTTGAGACTCCAGTTCACCATGTAAGTCTTGGTTAAGCTTGTGCAAGTGTTGCCATGGCACTCTGTGTGGTGACGAGGACGGGGGTGTTGCACTCTTGAAAAGATTGATGAGACATTTTCATTAATGACATCACTTCACTTCCCCTACCATTTAAGGAGAACCACATCTCGGGGGCTACCACAAAAATATGTTTCTTGTTAATAATTTTCATTAATTTAAGTGTTGTTTTCCTCCAAGCTTCCACTGTGCTTTTTCAAGGAACACTTGAAAACACAAAGATTCTAAAAACACAAAAACAAAAAAAATCACCTCTTTCTAACAAAATAAAGGGAAAGAAAGACAGCCTATATACGGATGAAGAAAAAACAAATAAATTAAATTATCGATTTTCATTGTATTGTGTAAACCAACACAAAAAGCAGTCAAAGCATGCAGAAACCAAGGTCGGGGGGAAAGAAAAAGCACAGCACAAGGCTTAGTGATCACGTTTCTTACCTCAAACTCAACAATCAAATCAGTTATTTTCCCAAGATGTGAAACTCCGTCAAAACAAGTTAGTGAAAACTCATGCTCAAACACCACAACCATGCGTTTCAGTTTAAGAAAATGAGCACCGACACCTGTTAGTAGAATTCTTGAAAGTTAAAGTAACCACAACAAACAGCTACCCAACATTTAACAGAAACCTTAGGTCTGAACAGCAGATTTTTGCTCATTTTTAGACGTTTTGGGTATTTTACCTCAAACTTTAATGTTACATCGCTATTTGTGCATAGTGTTTAAGTGTTATACATGTGTGTAGTACCTGCAGTACATATCCTTCTCTGGCACTTTGTTCTCTTCCCAGAGCATCTTCCAGTTGTTCTTTTAAAAGGTTGTTCTGCTCTTGTAGTTGGTCCAGCTCCTTCTGTTTCTGTCCCAACTTTGACAAAAAAGTGTACAACTTAAAAACAGTTCAGTACAACCTGTAAACAAATCCTTAATCCTTGAACGTTGTGATTTTAAAGTATTTTCTTAAAATAAAAGACAGAAGAGTAAAAACAAACATGATTAAATCTAGTTTTTGATTTCCTGTATTCAGTCAAGGACTCATCCTCATGTTTTAATCTAAAAAGGTTTCATTCTAACACCTGCAAAAACATCGTTTAATTACAAGCTAGGGTGCAGGATCTACACCTATGCAAGAAAAAGTTCTCCACAAAGTAAAAGCAGGTTGCAGACATGTTCAATATTCTTTGGGTAACACTAGAAAACTGCAGAGATGCATGTAGAAAATGTCATGCTTGTCTCTCAATTTATGCTTAGCAGAAAGTCTCATCTGTTCCAGATGGTCATGTTGTTGAGAACAGTGTTGCCTGCTTTAGAGATGGAAATGACAAACAAGATGATCCTGTGTGGGCTGTCTTGACTCAACATTTTTTGAGCTATAAAATATTCTCATTACCAAACCAAAGGCTAGAATATGTTAAATCAGATGAACCAAGATTTATGTAATGACTGAATGCCTTTAGGCACCGTCATTTTAAATGCCTTTCCAAAAAAAGATGAGGTATAAAAAAAACCCTGATCTTTATCTGCAGGAAAATCTGCAGATCCAGTAGAGCTGGTTCAGGCTCATTCGAGACAATGGTCCATGACATGCAAAGGAAACGTGTCATTGACAGAAAGGCATGATGACATCAGATTTTCCAGGAACTTTGTCTGAATATAGCTCCACAGCTTCAGCGGGAAGACTGATGCTATTTTATTTAATAAAAAGGTAAATGCATAACATTTTTGTCTCATTGTGGTAAAACAGTTGCACTGCATCAATAAAGCAGTAATATGTTTATCTGAAACATAATGCATAAAAATATTCTTTACTGAGAAGAGAATACGAAGTAATCAACCTAAAACCTGTCATTTCTTCTCTATTGAGTGTGTTGGGGGGTGCGTGTGCCTGTCCCAACATTCTTTAGGGTCACATAGCGTAAACACACCTCTTTGTCTAGCAGCGCAGCGAGCTCATGTGCAGGCAATCGGTCAGCATTTCCTAAACTCGTGACAATTGGCACTTGCTTCTCTTCTCTTAGTGGTGTTGTCTCCACTTGATGCCATCGTTGTTCAATTTCCTCTTGGACACCTGAGTTTATGCCGTCTGTTGTGTCTTCACTCTTTAGACGAACGGCTGAAGGATGGTCTACTTCCATCTTTCCCTGCTCGTGGTTTTCAGGTACTGATGACTGTACAGGTGGTGTCACATTGAGCGTTGAAATAAGAGAAACTGTGCTTGGCGTATGACTTGGACTGGTTGTGCTGTGCAGAGGGATTCCTCTCCTAGCATCTTCCTTCTCCGCTTCCTCTTTCACAGTAGGTGGAGGAGGACCTGATAGAGATGAGGTTTGCAGGGAGGAGGAAGACACAGGAGAGGACACCAAGGAGGAGGGAGAAGACGAGCAGCAGGAGGAGGCTGTAGAGAACGACGAGCTGAGGTCAACGGTGTCCGCTCGTTCTTTTGTAAGCTTTTCTTTCCGTTCCATTTTAAACTCTGACCAGTCGAAGGTTTTTGAGCGTCCCTCTCGCCTGCGCTCACGGACTCCTCTTTTCCGTGGTTCAGACGGAGGGGTGGAGGCACTGCTGTCTGGTGACTGTTTGTGGTCATCAGGCTTAGAAACATCAGCACTTGGGACATGGTCAGAAGGCTGTGGACATGGCTCCAACGTCACATGGCTTTTGATATTTTCATCGGGAACAGATCTGAATCAATGTAAACAGAAGACATTAAAACAAGTATAAACAAGACTGTAGGTAGATTTAAACAAGACAATCCTATCAGCTCAATCAAGTGTTACAGAGACAAAGACTTCAAACTAGGGCTGGACGATATAGAAAAAAGCCTATCTATTAAAAAAAACATTCATATTGATCGATAATCGATATTGAAAATATGAAAAAAGAGTAGAAAATATATTTTAAGTGCAGCCCTGGCCATTTAATGCTATTCCTTAATGAACTGCATTTATTAAAGAACACATAAAATAAGGAACAAACAAAAACTGAATTTAATTTAACCTTTTATTCAAACATTTTAACCAAACCGATGGTCAGTCAGCTGAATAATTAGGTTAATTTATCAGGATGAGTCGAAGAACAGAGAGAGGCAACAAAACCTCGTGTCATAATTATAAAAATAAAGAATGTTGAATTCCATTCTGACAAAAATACAAAGTTTGGTAAGTTCAGATGAAGAAAAGAGTTGGTGGTTCATTAAATGCAGCGCTGTGTGACGAAAGCCTCCTCCTCCCTCCTTCTGTGTCCGACGGTGAAGTGTCGTTGGTTTTATTATTTTGGGACATGACTGATTGAGTGATTTAAAGATCCTGTATTTGAACCAGGGGAAGACAGACAGCTGAACCACACAGCGATCAGCTGTTTTTTCATCCTCCATAAAAATTTTTTTAAAAACTCAGCTTCGGCAGATTGGTGTGTGTCGGCTCGGCTCGTGTCTTGTGTTCGGGCTTCATGTTCTTCAGGTCACTTCAGGTTCAGGTCGTGTTTATCCCAGTTTGGTTTGTGGTAGATTATCATCCAGAGGATTTTCAGACGCAGATCCTTACCGGAGCGACTCAGCTCGTATTCCTGCAGCTTCGAGCAGCTAAATGCTAAAACACGTTGGTTGTGTTACAGACTGGGTTTAATTGATTCTCTGCTCATTTTGCAAACGACCGTTGTTTGGTTTTTGTCGGACTTGTAAAAACCAAAACATCGCCATGCTGGTTAACTAACAAACTAAACTTTGTTCCGGATATATTTCTCCGCCCCTCTTTGCAGCGGCTTGCTGTTTTAGCGAGTCGCGACCGGCTCTGTTTTGGACTGAGAGGGGAGGGACTTAGTGACGGTGCTTCCTGTGTCTGTTCTCCTGATTGGTTAGGAGTAAATAATGACTGTAGCATTACATTACCTGGTTAGATAAAATGAAAAAATACGGAAAACGTTTTTTATCTAACTTTTTATCGACCTGTTTCTTTTCTATTGAGCCACATGTCTATCAATAGATATATATTGATATTGAATTATCGTCCAGCCCTACTTCAAACTGAATCACAGGGTGTCTGCAGGGTCCCATGTAAAGTATGAAGATTCTTCTGAACATGGTTTATAAATCTAATCACCTGATTCACTCCGCATTAGTCCAACATGATGAAAAAATTGTATTTACCCCAGTTTTATTTGAAAATAGGTCATCAACTCATTAAAAAAAAACAAATTCTGACCCATAAAAAACTAAAATAAGGACTCCAGAAACCTGAGACAACTGCACGTATTTCGAGAGGAAATTTGATACTTTTTTGTACATGTTCAAAATTTAAACATGAGAGCAAGTCCCTGTGACAGACATGAAGAAACTGAAAACCCTTGTGAACTTTTTAAGACTTTTTGGACACTTTCTCACACATGCTGTTTGAAATCCATCTACACTCACAGCTTAGTGAAATACTGGCTTCAGGTGTTAACTGTTCTGATTTATTCACTTGAAAATACAAGCTCTGCATATCATAAAAGACTCAACAAATATAACTGAGGCAGTAAAAAATATGTGTGATTTGTATTGAGATGCTAATTAGCTTAGTAGTAATTATTTCACACTGAATGGTGATTACAAAAACAACAGAACTAACAAATACAGAGTGAGGTTGAGCCCAATTAATCAAAAATGCATTGATCAAAATCCCAATTTGATATAAGTATCAGACCACGATGAAATACTAAAGTGTTTAGGGACATTCCCAGAAAAACACTAAATATTTGGGATTTTATGACCTGCAGAGACCCTGATTAAAAACATACAGTAATAAACATTTAGGGAAAGGTGCCAAGTCAAAGCATCAACACCTAAACACTGATAAGGCAGACAGTGAGACTGAAAGCAGCATTTTTAGGATCAGAGAAGAGCTTCGATGCATGTTTTTAGCTTTTCTGTAAAGCAGTTTATACAGAAGCTGAGCATAAAGATTTTGTTTGCAGTAATCTGCGTACTCGTGTGTTCTGGTGCTCATAATGTTACAGTGCACCGTGACAGGATGGAACAATCCATGGTGTGAAGGTGTGATAAACAGTGAGGTAGGTGAGAAGGAGAGTAAGGTCAGTGCTGAAGAGCGAAAAGGAAAGGTGGCTATCAGGTGTCTACGCAGCAGGAATACGTCTGCCTTCGTGACAAACTGACAGAAAAGAAAGACTCAATAAATCTGGAACATAAATAACACCATCTGTAATGTGCTGTCTGAAAAGCAACCCTTGGATTTCACTTTAATACCATAAAAATAAATGTACAAAGTGATAAAATCTGCTCTTTGTAATCAGAAGAAACAAAAACTAAATCCAACCTGCTCCATCTAGATAACGAATGGTCAAGCAGAGATTGGGAAGTTGTTCTGTAAACATTTCCAGAGCTTCCTGCGCTGACAGCCACATTACAATGATGATTAGCATCAGTCACTGGTGTTGGACGGATTATTCTAGTATGTTGGCGCGTGCCTCTACAGTGATATAACTGACAGGGAGATGTTACTCAATCACATGACATATGGTTGGACGACAAACACGCCGGGGCGGACATTGCTGAGCAGTTACATCACTGTTTGGGGAGGGAGAGAATTTCAACACACAAGCACTCCAACCTGGGCTTCAGAACGGACAGTTTCAGTGAGATGTTTTTCCTGGAAGCAGGTTGAAAATACCAGTTGATGAGGGAGAGGAAGAAGGAAAGAGAGGGCGAGGAGGAGGAGGAGACAGGAATTCAGATAAATAAAGTGAGAAAAGCATCCAGTAGATGTGCCAGTAGTTGGTGTTAATCCTGGCTGGGTATTACCGGGTGACATCGGGGGCAATGGTGGGTCGCACATTCTTCATGATGGCCTGAATCCAGTTGCGACGGATTCCAGAGGTCATAGCTGACAGGGTGCAAGCTCCATCTTTACCCTGAAAACAGAGAAGATATGCTTTTTAAATGACTGACATGCTGATTGAAATAACTTTGACCATGTTAAAAAAATGACTCCATATTTATTTATTTATTTATTTATTTTTTTTTAATTTTTTTTTTAACCCCGTGTCCTGTCCGGCTGTGGAGCAAACAGAATAATGTCTGAGTGCCAAAAACAAGCCCAACAGTGTTGCTGTTTCAGGTGAGAGGTTACAGCCACTGCTATAAAACTCCTCCTGATTTTTGTTTAAATATAACCCCCAAAATCTTTATTAGAATGTTTTTATGGTTGATTGGACACGGAGCCTGAAAGTGAAGGGAAGGGTACAGAAAGAGGGATGGGGGAGAAAGTAAACAGAAAAAGAAGAGAACAAGAGACGTGAAGAGTCCACTTCTAGACCTGTAAATAAAGCACAAACAAACAAAACAGGGAGAAAAGATACAACAGCAACAAACAGCATATGAATACACAACAGTTGTGATATTCTTCAAATGTATACGTATACACCAGTTCAAGAGAGTTCAGTGCCAACCACAGCCCCAGTCAATGTGTCTGAAAACACCTGAGTCCGTCTTTATGTGAGCACCTTGTGATCACCTGTGTGTATATATGCGCGCTTGGTTATGTAAGGTTTCTCTTTTGAAACATTCAATAATAAGTTCGAGGAGCCACAGACCCGCCCCCAAGGCCCATGGAGGACGCGGAGGAGGTCCAGGCCCCAGACGTCCATAGGCCACCCAGGGCACGGACACCCCAGGGAGATCGCCGTCAGGGCAGTCGCTAAACTCTCCCCCAGAGGGCGCAAAGGCTCACCCCACGTGGGCCCCCCGGCAGTCGCCGCGCTAGAGCCCCTGGGGGGCCGCGGCTAGGAGCTCACAGGCACCGCCTGCAGCCGGCCATCCAGGGTAGATCTAGCCGGAACCAGAGACCCGAGACCCAGGAGCGAACCAGCCCCAGCAGAGGCCCGACCACCCCCGGGGGCCCAGATCCCACCAGGCCGCCACAGGAAGAAGAGCAGGCAGACGCCCCCAGCACCCAGCCCCAGACCCCGAGACACCCCAGCACGCCACTGGAGAAAGGCACCACCAATGCCGAGGCGCAGCCAGGGAGGATAGTCTCTGCTGAGGAGGGTCTAGCATGTCACAGAGAGAGGGGGGGGGGGGGGGGGGGGGGAACGAAACCTGACAGAAAAACAGTCACACACAGACACAATCACTCTCCCTCCCTCATGCGTGCACACACACATTCCTGCAAACATACCAAGACACACAATAGACGCTGTACACCCACTCTCGCTCCCCATGCACACTCTATGTTCAGGACCAGGGACCAGCGCCCTAAGGGTGAAGCCGGCCCTGAAATCCAGAAGATGGTCCCTCCCTTACTGAAGTGGGGATAAGCAGACCACCGCGCACCCCGCCGCAGCCGAGCAGCCCCCCACCGCAGACCCCGACCAGACGGCCCGCTCCACTCCAGGCCCCAGGCAGCAAGCAGAGAACAGGGGTGTGTGAAGACCCCAAGTCTCCCCCCACCTGCTCCAATGTGGTGTTGATGCGTGTTGTAGTAAGATGCTTTTAAAAGAGTGGGGGACGGCCCGCCATCCCCCGCCCTGGAAATTAAGTGTCTAAATGCGTGGAGATGGGTAATGACACCGGAGGAGAGGTTAGCCGGCTAGACCTCCCTCCCCCCGGGTATTACTGGGTGTAATTTCTCCAAAGACCCTAGATGCATAATGTAAGAATGGCTGGGGTGGAAGTGTTTAAATTGTGCAATAAAATTGGGCCACAGGACTGCAGAGATGGTGTTCCACACCCATGACATACCCGTGACCCAAAGCCCTGTGTGTGTGGTGACGTGACGGAGCAGAGAGAGGGAAAAATCCGGGGATGGGGAGGCAAGACTGGGGGGACAAGCCCTCCCAGGGGGCCAGCTCCCCCGCTGGCCCCAGTAAGCACCCCCGTTCCCCAAAACCACCCAGGGCAGGGAGATCGCCGGCCCACCCATCCAGGTCCACGGCAGGAGCCCCACACAGCACCACGGAGCCCACGGAGTCCCCCACCCACACCCCAGCAGGGTAACTATACCTCCCTCAATCACGTACATAGTAACTACAAACTTACATAAGACATAGACACCCAGGCAAAGCCCCCCCCCCCAGACCCAAGACTCCTCCCCCCCAGCGCAGATGGAACCAGCCCCACATGGCTAGGTGGTATCAAGGCCCACCAGCAAACTAAAGGCCCCAGAGCCAGGGCCAGGCACTGGGACAGACACCAGCCCCCCCGCCAGCAACAGGCCAAGCAGAACCCGAGCCCCCAGGACCACCCCAGGCCCCAGCCAGAGACGGCCCGCCCCAGAACCCGAGCCCCCAGACCCCCAGACCCCCCCGGAATGACCCAGCCACCCAGCAGCTACCTGCAGCCTCCGCCGCAGAGCACCCCAGACCCCAGACACGGCCGCCAGAGGGACACCCTGAGGCAGCCAAAACGCCACCCCAGCAGGAGACGCAGCCCTACGTCAGACCCCCCAACGAGCCCAGCCCCGGGCAACCCCCAGACGGCCAAGACCCAGACACCCCCCCACACCCACCACACCGCCCCGGTGGACAAAGCCCAGAACCCCCCCCCCATCCTTACTATGTGATGGAACTGATCAAAGTTGCCCAGAGAGATTTTTTAGGAGCGGAGGCAGAGGT
>SSNR01000794.1:59148-87434 GCA_006937965.1 Callopanchax toddi | reverse complement strand
AAAGAGTTTATCAATTCAATGACCTGAGAGAGGGAGGATTGTGAATGCTGGAGAAACAGTAATACATCATCTGCATAAAGACTGATTTTATGTTCTATGTCTTTACATTTTATTCCTTTAATATCTTTACTTTGCCTGATTGCTGCTGCTAGCGGTTCAATAAAAATAGCAAACAGTGAGGGGGAGAGTGGACATCCCTGCCTGGTCCCCCTCTGAAGACAGAAGCTGGCTGATGTCCGGTCGTTTGTCCTGACACGAGCTGTTGGAGAACTGTATAAGATTTTTAACCAGTTTATAAAAGAATTTCCAAAACCAAATTTATGTAGGGTTGCAAATAAAAATTTCCAGTTTACTCTATCAAAAGCTTTTTCTGCATCTAGAGATAAAATATTAGTTTCAATGTTTTTACTGTTAGAGTAATCTATTAAACTAAGTAATCTACGTGAGTTTGTGGACGAGTGTCTTCCTTTAATGAAGCCCGTCTGATCAGGATGTATTATGAGGGGAGTTACCTTCTCTAATCTTCTAGCGAGGGCTTTACAGATGATTTTGAGATCAGCATTAATAAGTGATATGGGACGATAACTGGTAGGAAGTACAGGATCTTTACCTGGTTTTAACAGGAGACTAATGTTGGCAGAGTTCATATTTGGTGGTAGTCTGCCATTTCCTTCTATTTCCTGTATCATTCTGAAGAAGATTGGAGCTAGAGTATCCCAGAATTCTTTATAGAATTCAGCTGGAAATCCATCTGGACCTGGAGCCTTCTTATTGGGCGTGGTTTTAAGGGCCTCCTGGAGGTCAGCTGGAGTTAATGGTGAGTCCAGGGCCGTCGCTTGACCATCTGACAGTTTAGGAAGTACTATTCTGTCTAGAAACTGATTAATCTCATTATCTGATGGGTTAACCTGTGGAGAGTATAAGGTTTTATAAAAATCTCTGAAAGTGTTGTTTATACCTTCAGGATCATAAACTGTATTCCCAGTAACGTCTTTAACTGCAGATATAGTTGTTTTTTCTTTATTTTTTTTCAACTGGTTGGCTAGAAATCTACCTGATTTATTACTATGTTCAAAGTTTTCCATTCGAAGTCTTTGTGCTAAAAATTTTATTTTTTTATTAATAATTTCATTTAGTTCTAGCTTTGCTTTCCGTACTTTGCCCTGTATTTCTTCTTCCTGGTAAGTCTCTAAAGATTCTCCATATTTAAAGGTATATTATATTGTTTAGCATATTTTATATTACACAACCTTAATGCTGCTATAGAAAATTTGAGAAACAAGTTAGCTTAAAACATTTTTTAGGCCTCTTAATGTTCCAACTAGTGGTGCGCATAGATACATTTTTTAAATCTAGATTAATCTCACCATAATCTTGAAATTAATTTAGATTAATCTAGATTAAAATGGCTCATTTGAATTCTACCAAAGGGTTCATAATACCGGTGTGAATGAGCATGAGGCTGAAGAATGGTGATACTTCAAGTCTAGAGTTTAAGGTTAGTAACAGCTGATCTACTGTTTGGATCAGCTGTTACTAACCTAACAAGAAATACTAAACCTGTCAGAACTTCCCTAGGGAAACCCAGACCTGAGTCACAAACCAGAACCTCCAGATGAGTTCTGAGCTCATTTTAACAACCTCTGATGGTTGATCAAGTTATCAGGATGAAACATTTTAACACTAAAACACATTGATCTGTCATCAGAGGTCTGTCTCCTTTAACTTTACAGCTGTTTTCTAAGGCTCACTCTGTTTTAATAGTTTTACTGTAGAAACCTTCTCATCTCCTGACAGTAAAGGATTAGATTTAGTTTACAGGTCACCTGATAAAGCACCAACTCTTTTTTACCACATCAAATAACTTCAAACTGATTTTTTTCACCTGTCAAAAAGTGATTGTAGCATACAGTTTATCTGTAATGGATTAAATCTGCCTTAAAATGACTTCATTTCTCTGCTGTTTATTTCACATTATCCTATAGGGCTGTTTCATCAAGTTTTTGTTAAATAAAACCACAATAGGGGATTTAAACATTAAAGCAGCATTCTGGAGGATTTCATCAAGAGAGCAGTTTTTGAATCTAGCGTCCAAAGGCTCCTCCTCAAAACATCTCGACACGCGCGTCCGGTCGCGTGTGCGCGCGTGCACACAGCGCATATACGTTGCGGACATGAACTGTACAGCTCAATGTGTAGGGTTTAATCACTCACAGTTCACAATCTTATTCCAACACTACGAGGGTCTGATGAGCCCTCTCTGTCCCTGCTGCTTCTGATATTAGCTCTGTTAGCAGAGAGCTGCTGCTGGACTCTGAAGCTGAACTTGACTCGGCCCTGGATGAACTTTCTGACCAAAATAAACGCGTAATCCTGTCAAGCCTTGCCATTCTGTGAGGTGAAAGGTTTAAAAATAAAAATAAATCCATCTTTAGCTGGAGAATGGGTAGGTTTGTAGTAGAAATGAGCCGTGAGGTTGAGACGCAAACAGAGAAACACACGGAGCGTCCTGTACGACAGCGCCCCCTACTGGTACAGGTTTGGTCGATGCGCGTGCATGTTGAGAGAATGCAGAAATTTGAATTTCATTGGCTGAAAAATGTCGGCGGCAAGAAATAATGGAAAGGGGTCTCTAGGAGGAAGGAGGGTCTTCATCAGAATGACAGATGTTGTGGAACTCAACCCATAGATCATAGTTTAGACCTGAAATATCATTTAAAACATTTAGAAAACTTTGATACAGAGAAAAATAATCCAGAGAGCCGCTTTAATATGAGTCTCTGAAAACTAAAGACAACCCTCTGATGAAGTCACTGACAGATCGATGTGTTTTAGTGTTGATGTTGTTTGATTTGTTGAATGTTAGGCTGTCAGTTATGCTGAGAACAACGTGTTTGAGCAGCGCACGCTGCCACATTCACTTTATTAACAAGAGGCGCGTGCACCGCTGAGGTTGTCGACCCAAATAGCACGTTGGTTCACCAAAACACCTGGAACCCAGACAGCCAGTCCATACCTGGATGATGAGGAGCATGGTCGGAGTTCTGCGTGAACTCTACCAAGTAGCTGCCGCGGGTTCCGAACCTCGTATGGTTCAGTTCAGGAGGAGGGAGCGTATGCCGAGGTTGCTCCAAAGGGGCACTCGCGCTGCTCCCGCACGCGCCTCCCGGTCCAGGTGAAGGAGGCGAGTCTCCCGGGAAGCCTCCTTCACGGGTACCAGGTTCTAGATTTACTGTGGGTTTGGACTCCGGAAAGAACCGGAACTGGGTCCGGATCAGGATCAGAGTCCGCCATTTGATGATAGCTGGTACAGACCCAGAAACCCAATTTAGATTAACGGCGATATTTTTTTTGTCACGCGATAAGAGTCTGGCCCACCACTAGTTCTAACATAGTATAGCTAGAAATATATTGTGGTGGGATTGAGGAAAAACCAGGGTGAACATTGGAGTAGTGTTTCAACTGCTGGCGTTGTGCACTCTACTGTTACTGTGGCATGTACATGGTTCCTTGTCCGGGGGAGGGGCGGCATAGGAATTATAGCCGACGGGAGGGGTGAGAGTTCTGGGACCATGTTTGTGTAAAACAACTAACTTTACCTAGCTTGTTTAAAGATTAACTAGAGCAGCTATAAATTGGATATCAAATGCTTTATTAAAGCTGCACTCATTGATTTGGTAAACAATGTAGCTTTTAATGTTTTTTTAATGCCTCTTAATGTTCTAACATAGTATAGCTATAAATATATTGTGGAAATTAAAAAAAAACTATTTGTAAACAGCCCAGCTGTTTTCCTGATCCAGCAGTACTCCTTTAGCATTAGCTTAGCGTAAAACACTGCAAGTGAATGGTAACAACTAGCATTGTGAGAAAAAAAGTCCTTAAAACTCACTCAGTAGTGATACTAATGATACTAATTCTGCCTAGTGACCTCAATAAACATATCGACTGCAAGTGAAAATAAAAGTAACAAGAAGGAATTACAGGTACTATTTTAGACTCGGGACTACTTTATGACAAAGAACAGCTGTAAGCCTCCGCTGAACGGTGCAAGGACATGACACAGCGGTGTCAGAGAAGTGGACGTGATGAAGGGGACAGCGCAAGCTCAAGGGTGAATTTGCCCCGGGACGAAAGTGACACTGCAGCTGGAGTTCTCAATTTCAACCCATCAGTTCAGGTTGGGCCAAACAAGAAAGCTAATTGAACTTGTGTCATAATTATTAAAAAAAGAAAAATAATACTGTATTCTGTTCTGATTAAACAATAAGAATACTTAAACATATGCTGAGCTGTGAAATGCGATGGAAGTTCAGGCACAGGAATAACGTTAACGGCTCATTAAATGCAGCTACATGAGGTGCACGGTTCTGCCCCCCCACAACGTGGACACCTGCGAATTAAGCCTAGTTTACTTCTCCATTAGCAATTTTGCACTCACACGCGTGTATTGACGGAGACATTTTTGATATAAGAAGTATAGACTAGCCTTTATACACCAGTGTGACCTGTATGTATACAATGTTTTTGTTTCTTTAAGTTAGTGGGTGTGGCTTATATTCAGGCGTGCTCAATAGTCCGGAAATTACAGTAACCTAAAAATCTCAACCTTATGAGATCTCAAACTTTACAAGTACAGAGATTTGTTAAGGAAAAAATCTTCAGAGGAAACAGTAACACGAGTGTGTTTCATTACAGGAATCAAGACTTTAAAACAAAGTTAATGAGAGAGCAGCCCAGTCCAGAGCACAGAGTAGATATAAATATAAAGTTATTCATTTGGACACCAAACCCATGTTGTTCTCAGCCAAAGCAACAACTATCCTTTTCACCACTCTATTTCTGACATCCTCCTGATGAAAGCAGCTTGAAGCTAATGTAAACAAATGAAACGACCCAGCAGCCAACAGTCATTGTTTCCCTCAAACAGGATTAAAATACTGAGCTAAACTATATAGAGACTTAGTATTAGATTGAAAATTTTGACAAAGAGCAGCCTTTTTAATATGAAAGGTTAGGTAAACATATTGCACAAGATGAAGGACACAAGAGGCTGGTAACAGCTGGAGCAGATTTAGACCACTATGATGTCAGCCTCACAGACAGATGACAAGTAAAGTGACATCGTTTATGTCAGACAACGACTGGTGCCTAAAGTTGCATCACATGTTGTCTAAAACTGTTTATAAACTGGCAGGATTTAGTCAAATGTGTACAAACAGAGTTTCATATTTACTGATGATAAAGACACAAAACCAACATTTTATAAAGAAACAACACTCACAAGGATCTGGAAACCATAATTCCTTTGGACTGGGAACTCTTTGACGTCATAACATGTGGAAAGATCAATCTCACCATCCAGTTCCGAGGCCTGAGAAAACAAAAGAAGTAAAAAACAAATATTAATTTCATGATTTCCTAAAGATTTAAATGAAGTTTCAAATAGATTAGCCTCACCTCCTCAGCTATAGAGTCTTTGTAGTACCTTAAACTCTGATCTGTCAAAACAAACCAGTGTTTCTTCCACTAAGAGTGAAAAAAGATGATTAATTAGACTGTAATAATCTCTATGCATTAATCCTATTTATAAGACATTACCATTCCATCTTCGTAAAGCTTTGTCATCCATCCTTTTTTGAAGTTGAGCAGATCCGGCTGGAGTTAAAACAAAGGGATGCCATGCTGATTAATTCATTATGCAAGTAGTAAAAATGAGTTTAAACATCTAACACATGTTAACAACAGAAGTCATGACATGTTGCTGAAATATTTTGTTTGTTTCTGTTGAAGACAACAGTGGGTTTGGTATTTTGATCCTGACGTAATCAGAAAATCTCACCAATTACTGCATTTATGTGCATCTGTTTTATTTACATTATTGCAATGACCCAAGCTAAAACATATAACTGCTAATAAGAGGTTTCAGCCAGAGACTGACTGGCGGGAGCTGGACTCTCACTGTGAAACACAAACTGCTGTACATTGAAACCAAGCTCAAGTCTGTTTATAGATTCCAAAGTAAAGCATTCGTCTAAAAGCTGGCTTCTGATCACTCAACGATACCTTGTTTTTGCTGAGCTTCATCCGGTATGGCGTCACCGTCTCGCAGAGAGTCATTCTGATTCCTAACTGCTTTTAATTCATGTGTTGACTATCCGTTTCTTTCTGTCTATCCCAGAGACACACACATAACTCTGGTTGCGCCTGTGCTGGTTATTTATAATCATCAGTAGCAGTGGCGGCAGTGGTGTGTGTGGACGTGTACATGTTGGCGTTTGAGAGGGTGGGGGTTTGGCAGCTGCAGCTTGGACAGAGAGACCAGCCACACGCTGACTGGATTACCCCTGCAGCAGACCACAGATCAGACTAGCAGGAGTCAGACCTCAAAAAGATACCAAAGCAACCTCAATCAACTTGAAGGACACAAACTGTAAATCTGGCTTGTAAAAACTAAAAAGGTCGAACTATGTGCATGGTAAGTTGAAAACGTCTGCACTCCTGAGCAGGCGACTTTAATTCAGACATGACGTCAACTCAAATAAAACTGGGTTAATCACTTATTTATTAATAATTATAACTCTAAATTATCATCAATGCTACACAGGCAGGCTTAATTATGATTTACTGA
This sequence comes from Callopanchax toddi, assembly GCA_006937965.1. Lineage (NCBI taxonomy): Eukaryota > Metazoa > Chordata > Actinopteri > Cyprinodontiformes > Nothobranchiidae > Callopanchax > Callopanchax toddi. The sequence continues at coordinate 80,803 of SSNR01000794.1, read as the reverse complement.
TTAATTATTGATATATTATGAAATTTGAGTGATGAAAAAAAATTAAGATATGCTCGTAACCCGCAGCTGCTAAATACACATCAGAGAAATAAGAAACTCGTTATTGAAGCTGATTTAAAATGAAAAAACCTAAAAGTTCAGCCCAAAGATATCATCGGGCTTTTATGTTGAAAGGGTCACATGATATGTTGAGCTGGAAATGTAGAGTGCTGCACTTCGTGTCATCCTGGCTTTGCCACCATCTATTTTACATACCACTGCCTGTAAAATGAACTACACTGACTGAAGTGTTTGTGTTAGAGATGGTTTTAATACACTGGCATCTGGATTCAAGAACCACTGTAGAGTTTTATTTACAGCATACCAAGGACAGAAGAGTAGGATACCACCTAAACTGTTCAGATGACAGATCAGCCTTTCATGATATCCTCACTGACAACATAATAAAAATGAAGAGTGCTGCAGTAATAATCAAACAATGTATAGTCTCAGGTAGCTGGTGCTGTGAAGCCCGCTCTCTCATGTAGATACATTTGTGGTTTCACATGAAACAAATCAATCATGTCTGTAAAACTACTAGAGTTAAAGTCTAGAATGTGAAAGCAGCTTGGCTGATTTGCAGGAAAACAAAGTTGAGGTTTGTCACAGTGAAAGTGTAACAAACATAGAATTAAATAAAATGTTAGTTATTAAAGGCATACTCAGTAGCAAGGTAAACAATGTAGCTTTTAACGTTTTTTTTAAAGCCTCTTAACAACGTTCCAACATAGTATAGCCATAAATATATTGTGGAGATTAAAAAAATCCCGAAAGAAATCAATAAAGTGGTTGTCCCGCAGTTCTCTAAAAACTTCAGCCAATCCTATCGTTCGGACCGAACGATAGGATTGGACAATCCAGCTGTCTGTCTGCCGCATTTCCTCACTGCTTGGATTGGCATTAATCCGCCCGGACACATTTTGGGGCAGAACATCCCGGAAGTAAAAGTGAAAGTAGAAGTAGGACAGAGCCGGGCTGTTAGCGCTTCCATTTTAAGATAAAAATACCAGAGTCCCCCCCAAAAAACACCTTTTCAGCTAGCAGAAAACTACAGTGGGGCAACAAAGTATTTGGTCAGCCACCGATTGTGCAAGTTGTCCCACTTAAAATGATGGCAGAGGTCAGTAATTTTCATCATAGGTACACTTCAACTGTGAGAGACAGAATGTGAAAAAAAAATCCATGAATTCACATGGTAGGATTTTTAAAGAATTTATTTGTAAATTAGGGTGGAAAATAAGTATTTGGTCACTTCAAACAAGGAAAATCTCTGGCTCTCACAGACCTGTAATGTCTTCTTTAAGAAGCTTTTCTGTCCTCCACTCGTTACCTGTATTAATGGCACCTGTTTGAACTCATCTGTATAAAAGACACCTGTCCACAGCCTCAAACAGTCAGACTCCAAACTCCACTATGGCCAAGACCAAAGAGCTTTCGAAGGACACCAGGAAAAGAATTGTAGACCTGCACCAGACTGGGAAGAGTGAATCTACAATAGGCAAGCAGCTTGGTGTGAAAAAATCAACTGTGGGAGCAATTATCAGAAAATGGAAGACATACAAGACCACTGATAATCTCCCTCGATCTGGGGCTCCACGCAAGATCTCATCCCGTGGGGTCAAAATGATCATGAGAACGGTGAGCAAAAATCCCAGAACCACACGGGGGGACCTGGTGAATGACCTGCAGAGAGCTGGGACCAAAGTAACAAAGGTCACCATCAGTAACACACTACAACGGCAGGGAATCAAATCCTGCAGTGCCAGACGTGTTCCGCTGCTGAAGCCAGTGCATGTCCAGGCCCATCTGAAGTTTGCCAGAGAGCACATGGATGATACAGCAGAGGATTGGGAGAATGTCATGTGGTCAGATGAAACCAAAGTAGAACTTTTTGGTCTAAACTCAACTCGTCGTGTTTGGAGGAAGAAGAATACTGAGTTGCATCCCAAGAACACCATACCTACTGTGAAGCATGGGGGGGGGACATCATGCTTTGGGGCTGTTTTTCTGCTAAGGGGACAGGACGACTGATCCGTGTTAAGGAAAGAATGAATGGGGCCATGTATCGTGAGATTTTGAGCCAAAACCTCCTTCCATCAGTGAGAGCTTTGAAGATGAGATGTGGCTGGGTCTTCCAACATGACAATGATCCCAAACACACTGCCCGGGCAACAAAGGAGTGACTCCGTAAGAAGCATTTCAAAGTCCTGGAGTGGCCTAGCCAGTCTCCAGACCTCAACCCCATAGAAAATCTGTGGAGGGAGTTGAAAGTCCGTGTTGCTCGGCGACAGCCCCAAAACATCACTGCTCTCGAGAAGATCTGCATGGAGGAATGGGCCAAAATACCAGCTACTGTGTGCAAACCTGGTAAAGACCTATAGTAATGGTTTGACCTCTGTTATTGCCAACAAAGGTTATGTTACAAAGTATTGAGTTGAATTTTTGTTATTGACCAAATACTTATTTTCCACCCTAATTTACAAATAAATTCTTTAAAAATCCTACCATGTGAATTCATGGATTTTTTTTCACATTCCGTCTCTCACAGTTGAAGTGTACCTATGATGAAAATTACTGACCTCTGCCATCATTATAAGTGGGAGAACTTGCACAATCGGTGGCTGACCAAATACTTTTTTGCCCCACTAAAACTAAAAACGTTTGGAGGTGAAAAGAGGAAAAGCTGGGGGAACGTTTCTGCGGCTGGAGTTTGACTCTGCTTTGTCACCTTTGCAAACCGTGGTCCTATGTCCACAGGAGGCTGGCGTATGGATTTTACCCGACGGGAGGGGTGAGTTCACCGAGACGTGTTTCTGTAAAATAGCTAGTGAGACCTCGTTTGTTTACCTGGCTACTGAGTATGGCTTTAAACAGGAAAAAAGGAGGATTTCCCTTTTAAAGACTATAAAAGGTTTGTTTCAAGCAAAGTTGTAGTTGTCAATTTTTTAGGAATTTTTAAAAGTTATTTTCTGAAGAGTAAATTGTTTTAAAATAATCCTTCAAATGATTCCTATCAGGCTATATCAGACTACTGAAGTTTGATATAAACAGGAAATAAACAGCTGGCTTATATGAGAAACTGTGGCCACAAGTGCAGGAAATGTTTTTTGTTTCTGAAGCGTTGCAGCCTGATGCTCTACTGAGTACAGGTGAGCTTCTGTTCTTCACTCACGGTCATCGATGACTCGGTGACTCTGCGATCCAATGACTTGGCTCTTCTTAAATTGAGAAAACTGGAGCTGGAAACATCAGGAGCTAAACAGTCCCTTCCTGTATCCAGTGACATCTCCTAAAATTACAAAAACAAATATTGTAGATAAAACTCCATCGTTAATTAAATCTGTTCATGTGTCATGACAAGAACAGCGTACATGTTTGCTATCCAGATAGCGTCTCTCGCTTCGGCCTTGTCTTTGAATCGCTGTAGTGCTGACAGCAGGATCAGTGGAGCTGCTGGTATCCATACGCTCTGCATTCTGACCGTCCTCAAACCGGCCGATGATTTGAGATCGCCTAAAGGACACAAAGTGATATGCAGGCTCCATGAGTCACGAAACAAACTGTAGAATCTAAGGCATTTAAAATCACATGAAAATATAGGACCGCAAACGTGAATAGTAACAGAATGAAGTAGTAAAACAAAAGATCAAAGCATGACATAAAAGCAAATCTGAGGCTAAATCATACAAGAAGTTTCATTTTACTGACAGCAGGATGTTCTAGGCTTTCTCATAATGAAGAACATGAGACAAAGAAGAAGGAACGTACCCAAAGACATCAACTAAATAATAAAGAGTGAAGTGATGTGAGAGAAAACTGTGGCAGAAAAGTGAAATGACTTGAACGCTGGATTAATAACACTGCAGACACCGCAAGTATGACAAGAATCAACATTACCTTAAGGCACTGCACTTGTTCAAGTGTATAAATTTGAAACTGAGCAACAAATTTGGAAAGAATAAACTCAATATACAATCAACTATTTGAAATGTACAAAAGACAGCTCAAAACAGTGCATGTGTGCTCCCAGGTGGTGCAGAGATGAAATGAGAGAAAGCAGGAATCAGCGGTGACCAGCAGGGAACAGCAGTGGAACAGGGGTGGAGGGGTTGGTTGAGCATTAGCTCTGAGAAGCTCTGTTCAGAAGCCCCTGGAAAAGATCGAAACAACAAAAGAAAGTAGCAAAGCAGCAGTAGCAAAAGGTAAAGAGCACTAGACTATAAAATTACACAAGTATTCACTTCCCCCTAATCATTACGTTCAAGCCACTAGGACAGGAAGCAGTAGCAAAAGATGCTCAGGAGGTAGGAGTTCCTCAGAGACAGCAGCCACAAGGTGGTGCTAAATAACTAAATGAATGTTTCAAGCAATGCATGAGCTACACATAGTTAACACAGTGTGCTATCTAAAGGATTTAATGATAAACAGAAAGCTAACAACCAGTGGCTCAATAATAATAATCACGTTACCATCAGTATCACACATAATCTTTCATAGTTTTAATATGAGTTTAGCAGTGATTTATCAGAATGAAAAGTAAAAGTGTTCTTGTCATTTATCCTTACCTGCGCTCTTCTCCAAACAGTCGAGCCACCTCCTCCCTGCCTGGACTCCTGGTCCGCGCCCTCAGCTCCTGACGCTGTTTCTTAGAGCGGAAGGCTTCTTGGTAGCTCAGGATGCGCGCCCGTGGCACATCGGACAGCGCTGTATACTCCCTGCCGGATCTGCCCACTCTACTTCCTCCACTGCTGATACTTCGAGTGCTCCCTCCACCACTGCGCCCCTCCCAGGTCAGTGAAGCCCCGCTGGGTTCAGAGTCCAGGGAGCTCTGGGAGGAGCTGATGGTGGAGTAGCTCGGGGAAACAAGTGCATTTGGAGAGGGAAAAGGATCTTGGGAGGGTTGATGAGGGGAAATTTGGGCTTCGGTTTCTGAGTTGTACCTGGAATTGGGAGCTCCCGAGGAGGACGATGATGCTGACGAGGACAGGGGTAAACTCTGGGGTGGCTGGGAGTGATGTGCAGACTGTGGAGATGGTTCTGACTTGGTCTTCTCCAGGGAAAAGTAACCACTCTCCACTCGTACCTTTCGCCCAGTGCTCACAGTGCTGCTATCTGAAAAACAGTCACAGCAACACGGATATGAAGCAACATGTCTGAGGGTGGACTCAAACAAAAACTAAACCCAAAGTTCCTTTAAACTTCTAAGAAAAAAAATCGTTTTCCCCACCATCTTGACTGGTGACACCGGAGTCCGTCTGGCTCTGGCTGTGGCTCAGCTGGCTGAGACAGGAGGCACTGCGGCTGCAGGGGATGGTGGTCCTGCTCCAGCGGCTCTCCTCCTGCCACAGAGTTGCACGGCTCATTGGGACCCGCTCAGCACTGGCAATACTGCTTTGAAGGCAGGGGATGCTGCCTCCGCTGCTGCTGCTGGTCACAGTTACCTTGGCTGGCCCCGGCTCCTGGGTAATGGTTAGAGAAGGGAGGAGTGGATGGGGAGAGTAAATGACATAATGGGAGGTAAGGACACAGTAAGACTACAAAAGGAATGTGGGAAGAAAGATCGAAAAGGAACTAAATGTTTAAATGTAAATACCAGAACTTACACATCAGCACAACTTATTTGTTAAAATGTTTATTGTAATGTAAGCATTTTAGTTTAAAATGGCACACAATTTGTCATTTTTAAAGGAAGATGGATCCAAAAAATACACATTTTGAAAGGACAAAGAAGAAATGTGGAAAGGTGATTGAGATCAATAGTTTGACAAAAACAAAACCAGAGTTCATTCATAGCAAACATAACTGTAATCTTCAGGAATAGAGAGCAGAGGAATAAAACAAATGTCGCCCTCATGAAAAACTGATCAGGTTTTAAAAATAATCTTCAAATAAAAAATATAATCAGTTGTTTAAAGATGTGATTTCAACACAGTTTAGAGATGCTTTAAGGAATCGACAAATGCATGAAGCTGTTGTAATCCAAAGCAAAGCCACAATTTTCAAAATTTTTATGTAGCAAACAGCGATCACCAATGATCAAGCTCTTTGTAATAATCGGTCTTCATTCAGTATTGGAGAGGAAAGACGTCAATTACATAGTTTTTCTACCCTTCACCTTTTTTGGATTGCAAAAATGATTACTTATGAGAAAATGGAGTTTTCGCCAAAGCGGGCGGCTGTTACAGGTACGGAAAGTTTGAACAAGCTGAACTCACTGGGTGTCCGTTCATGTCTTCTGTGGAAAAACATTGGCTTGGCTTTACTCCACCCTGCCAAATCAAAAAGCCTTGTGATGTTAGTGCTCGCCGAATAACGCTGATTAAAACAAACAAAATCCAAAAATACAATGAGCCTCAATTTATTGAGCCAACTCTCACTTTCATGTTTCTGTTGTGTTTTTGTCCAACATGAAGTTGAAGAATCTACAAATAAGGCATGATTACGACATGGTAAAGTTTTATTACTAAAGTAAGAGGCCAATGTTTTTTCTTTCTTTCTCCACATTGAAGTTAAGGACTTAGATGCAGAGACATAATCTCTAAATTCAACTTGTTACCATGTCTGAGATTTGAAAACAGCTTCCAAATAAATGTCAAAGGTGTGGTAAAAGAGGAGAAGAGCTGTCAAGTACAAAAGGTGGTGCTGACAGAGAGAAAGGTAGAAAAAGAAAACCACAACACATTAGTGGATACTATCAGTGACATCTGTTGTACTGATATCACAAAAAAGTGAGAGCAGCTAATGTGACTATGACAGATGCTGACAAAGAGCCTGCTCACGTTTAAATGTTTACAACTACATGACTGGCCTTGACCACTGAAAAGATATTTAAAGTGATGCTCATTCAACCTCCTGTACATGGTAACAATCACGCTTAGGTCCTATTTTAGGACTTGAAAGGGGTGAGATAATCACTTCTATTTCTCAAACTGAACTTTGATTTTAGTCAAATCTTTAAAATCATGTCTGATCTCATGGAATTTCACCACATTTCTCATGTTCTGTTAGCACTATTAGCTATGAATTACCACATCAAATTTTAACATCTGTAACAATAACTGAGTTATAACCATTGCTGTGTTTTCCAATGTTGATTAGTTGAGGCAGCCATCTTGAATCTGACTCTAAAGTTAATTAGTTGCACATAAACATCTAAGGATCGAGTTTCATTCAAGTCTGTCCAGTGGTTCATGAGATATTTAGCAAACACCACAGACAAATGAACACACCCCCACACAGGCAGGCGATCATCAACAGATCCTCAAAGGACTGATTTAGCCTTTTATGCCTTCTGTTCAAATTTGTGCTAATGTTGTTTCTAATTTACTGTAACAAACTTTGAATTCTCCCAGTGAGATAAAAAACAGGTTGCAGAATTCACCTTCACTCGTCTACACAGAGGACATTATGGATGTAAAACAGCGTAACAAGGAGGATGGGGGTCATATGGCTCACAGTGAGGGTCAGCAGTGTCACCACTGTTTCTCTACAAAGGAGCCTGTTTGTGGATGCCAGATAAGGTCACAGTGTTTTTCAGGGCGCCGTCATTAGAGGAACCAGACAACAACTTTAGAGGATTTTCTGTACGCTCACCAGATATTTGGCTCGGCCTCAAATGGGAGGTAAGGAAGGGGAAATGTTTCCCGCAGTGGGTGGCCTGCATTATATTATATCATATGTCTGCATTTAACAGTGAAACCACTTTTATGGTAATAAGAGTCTCATTTTATTCCTTACAAGGGAGAAATTTTACTGCAGAGTATGTGAGTTAGCAGTGACATGAAAAATGCTTTCCGTCTCTCATGTGGTTTGTGTGTCTGAATGATCCTTTATGAATAATTTAGAGGCTCTGCTCATGTCTCAGACTGATGAATGGAACTGCAGTATGATTTAACTCTGCCCACATATTCTTAATGGTAATAATATTCCAATTTGTCCACCTTCAACCTAAAAAAGAATTTTTTTTTTGGTGGAATTTTTTCTTTTTTTGTCCCAAATAACTCAGTTCAGCATTACTGGATGTCAGGGACCAAACTTCAAACTCTGTTGTTACAGACTCACAAACAAATGTTGGAAAAATTACATCTCTTTTTAGGAGGAAATAACTGGTGTGGGTCTGGATGAAAATGTAACCTTTAAACTGCATATTTCCACAGAAAACGTTATTCTTTGGTTAGTACAGTCTCTATAGAGAAAATCAAATTTTTCTTTTTTGTTAGACCACAGGCAGAAGGTGCAAATTCCCATTAGTTTTTAAATGCATCATCTGAACACAGCCATGATGAATGTCATAAAATTAAACCACATAAGTAACAACTCCTAACATCAGACCTTAAAATAAACGCACACAGATTAATAGACTGACAGTAAAGCCCGGGGTTTATGGAGACATAATGTGATGAAGGGATTACTCAGACTGGAACCAGTGCATTAACTATCTGACTGGCAAGAGTTCACTTCTGTGGTACAAAGTTTAAATGATCTCTGCCTCTTTAAGGAATTACATTTAACAAAATAAAGCCCACAAAACAGGTCAGTCTATAGTTGAAATGCAAAAAAAGAAAATGTGCTTGAAAATAAAACTACTAGTCAGCATTAATAGGCAGTCAGTGCTAGTCTAAACACTTTGCTGTGTGTAACCGTCAGACTGTAGGTTCTCCTCAAAGGTTGCCGAGAGGAGCTTGTGTAGAAGAAACAAAATCTGAAAATCTCACTGAATCCAACTACAAAGAAGGAGGTCTCTAAGCAGAGCCTTCAGCTGAATTTAGATTTTTGTTCTTTTTACCTTTTTTAGTGTGAGAAGACAAAAGAAATTCATTGAGGAAAACGTGAGTCGGTGCATTACCTGGTGAGAGGGGGGATCGACTTTTCGCTTTTTCTTCTGGTTCTGCTTGTTGGTCCTGGGGTAGACGGTTAGAGCTTCCTGCCATCTGCGTATTACAAAATAAACAGTGTTATCTAAAAATAAGTTTGAATTTAAAAAAACCTTTTTACTCAGAATGGATCAATAAATAAAGCTCAAAGTTCTACAAAGAAAAACTAGACCATAAGGCCTGCTAATGAAATACTACAAACTGTTAAGGGCATTGACTTTTAGAAACTAACATTCTGCTACTATTTGAAATGAAATAGGTTCTGTATAAAACAACCACCTTTAATATAAAATTATTTTTATTTATGGATCTATTCATGTCCACTGTGAGCAAAATAAAACATAGGTCAGCCTAAAACAACAACACATTTTATAACCAAGTTTATAAGTTATGTTTTTAAAGTTTATATTTAAACAACTGTATTAGCAGGTTATTTAACTGATTTTGAATCAGATAAATAAAAACGGACTCTTAAGTGAAGTAGTTTTCTTTACTCAACCATCATTTTCAGCTCTAATATTTTCTCACCCACACAAAATGTCAATCAGTCATCATTTGGATGAATTTTGACCTCTTTTTAGGTTGAATATATATTTATTATTGGTATGAACCAAAATAAGGCAACATTCTTCTTATTTTTTCTGCGTTTAATTTTGAGTGGTGACAACTTGGGTTTCAGTATCTTGCCCAACGAAACTCCGACACATCATCTGCCAGAACCAGGAATCGAGGAGCTGACCTTGTAATTAGTGGACGACTGACCTAACCTGCTAAGCCACGGCCGTCCCAGACAGTAAACATCATACATCAAACACGTCTGTGACTATAGAACAGAATACATACACCCACTCTGTAAAGACAACTGGGTCTTTAGTGTAAAGAGTCACACTCAGAACTGTCAGAGATTCAGACATGTGACGCATTTTAAATGAGTGCCCGGACAGCATGGTTGTCATAATTTAATAATGAGTCAACAGACATTTAAAAGGAACTCATATAAATGAAACAAGGAAACGTTCAAAATGACTTTTTATTGCTGTCAGTTAATGACAACCCTGCAAGGACAAGCATGGCAGTCTGAAACAACACATGGAAGCCAGATGATATGAGCGTGGGAGGTGTTCAGTGATGGAGCAGGTAACATAATGAAGAGTGGGTGTTGTGAGTCACAGTTCTCCAAGAATAGCCAGAACATGCAAGCTACAGCCATGGAGGGAGAAAGCTGCTCACACACATTCATGCAGCAGAGGACAAGAGGCAAAAGACAAAACTGGATTATGAAGATTACAGTTTGTGTATTGTAATCTGAGTCTTAAAGTCTGAGGATTTGTAACACAAAAAGAGACCAGCAGGGACAGGAAACTTCAAGAATGTGCACTGTCACTGCAGAGAGCATTACAACTTTGAAAAGCACAGCCTGAAGCTAACGGCAGGGGGCAGAGCAGCCTCGGCTGGGACTGAGACTGAACATCATTTTGCTTCAGCCATGCAAACCTCTTAGACTTGTATCCAATATACTGGATGTACAGACATTATGAGAATCTATTTACAGGTTTAATAATAACAGTATGATGGTTGCTATGGCAGCATCTTACCCATTGATGATTTCTTTGCACTCGGCCCGTATGAAATGCTCTTTATCAGGGGTGAGGATGCACAGAGAGTTCTTCTGACCCGTCCTGGACTCACCGTCTATGACATCAAAGCACTGGTTCATATTGATGGTACCCTGGGGTAAAGTGCTGGGCTGGAGGATCACAACACAGACACGCAGCGAAAGTGTTAATTTGAGCAGTGAACAGACGGGTCCTCGAGACCCTCCACATGGTGTGCCTCGTCACAAAACCAGAGCCAAGCTCGACACACCACACACTGATGTAACAGTCTGTTCACTGGCAAAATGTTCTTCCTGGAGCTGGTCTAAAATGAAGTTCTTACACAAACTGCATTATGTGTGCAACTTTTAAAAGGTTTCACGATAAGTAAATTACACATTAGACAGGTAAACTATTTGCAACAATGAAGGATTTAAAGTACAATTTGGAGTAAATAATTGGCACGCTTTCTTAGATATACACACTTAATATGCATGTATCATCAGTACCATTAAAGCTGGACAATAGTGTAATTTTTAACACTGATGCACACATCTGCAATTGTCACATGGCATGATGTCAAACAAGACATGCTAAACAAATCAAACTTCAAACAGTTTTTTTAAAGTCTGATACAAAAAGAAATGTAATCTAGAATGTGTGATAACTGACTCAGATTTAGGTTTTCTTGGAAACTCTAAAAAGGAAGATCTTGTTGCAAAAACAAAGACAAAGGGTTAAAGAAATGAGGAGTACTGAGACCTCACCATTGAGGAGAAAGGAGCAGTCACCCGAGACTGTGAGTCTCTCTGAAGCCCTCCTGGTCTGACAGGACCCTAGAGAATATTTTACTTCTATAGAGGCTTTCGTCCTTTTAACTGCATTCAGTGTAATGTTCTGTTTAACATAACCGACAGGTCAATTATACGTGGTTGTGACAAACACTTGTAACTTTCCACCTCTGCAGAAAAGTGCAGCTCCTATTGTATCTAGTGCATGGAGACCTATATCTTAAAGAAAGGAGACCACAAGTGCACTAAGACTCAACTCTTCATGGTCACAACAAACAAATGGGTAGATGCTTGTTTACTTTTTGATGACGACATTTACACACACCCAAAGCCTCACACACACCCAGTCTGAGCAGAAGGTAGTGTATTTCTTTACAGAAAGAATAATCATGAAAGAGTTCAACTTCTGATAAGGAACTTTTACATTTCTCTAATTTACTCTAAAAAGCAAAAAAATCCCTCTAATTATTCTAGAGAGAAATTCTACATTAAAAAAATACTTTACTACTTTTATTATCATAATCAAAGTGCTATTAAAAAAGATTATATTAGTATATTTTTACAAATAACAGAAAGCCTGTGTCACATTTAGTTGACTATTCACAAACAGGTCAAGATCACATGTTCTCTATCATTTTCAGTTTATCTGTTTGATATCTAGCTGTGAGGTGAGTGCTGACATGGTAGTCATCAACTAAAATAAACATAAAGAGACTCCCTGAATAATGCAGCCTTGTGTACAGTGACTTAGGGGTTTGAACAGAGGTTTAACTATATACACAATGGCTTTGTATGCAAGTATGGCTCATTTACAATGAATAGACATCCAACCTCAGGGTGTTTCTTTACTTCTCACAGTGTATTAAACCATTAATTTGTCCCCTCAGTGATGTTTCACTGTCTGATGATTTGTTTGCCCTTCCACAACTGAACCAAGAGCTTTAAGAGAATGTTGAAGGTTCAAGTTCACGATGTTTAAATGCAGATGACAACTGGCATCAAACAGACCCTTTATGAGAGAGAATTTTAAAAAAATAACAGGATGAAACCTGTTTGAGAAATGTTTGAATATGAGAAGCCACTAGAGCTGCACAGATTCTAGTTTTGAGGGACAACACTGATTTACAATTCTTGTGCAGCTCTGACCTGCAGATACCAATTTTGGCCTTTATCTCAAATAAATATAATTAACAGATTACAACTTTGTTGTTATTTAAAATTGTCTAATCTCTTTATTTTGGTAAACCGCTACAAAAACACAAATTGTCCAAATATTTGTTAAATGGATTTGTACAAATACATTTTTAGAAATACAGTACATGAAAGGATAACTGCGTGTATTAAAGCAAACTCCGAAATGTGACTTTTACTTAGTCTGACCTCTAAATGTCTTACACAAGCCCTGAGAGAAGCCTGGCTAATCTTATGCTGACTGGGAGATTTATATTTGCACAGTGAAGTAAATGGGTACTGTGTAACAGAGTGCACTAGGACTGGGTAGCTGTTTTAACAACTTTACTGTCACTGCAATAAGCATGCAGACAGAACATCAGACACCAGAATATCACAGTGGCTCTACGCTTTAAGTACCAGACCACAGATGATGAATTACAGCCTTGAGCAAATTGGAATACATTAAGATATAGAGCTGGAAGCTAAATTAAAAGGTTTAAAAATGACCATATAAATCCTCCTGTGTTGCATAACTATATCCTGTCAGCAACAGAGCAATTTAGACTGATGGATAGCCTCTGATGTGGACAGAGAAGTCAATAGTCAACAGTTTGAGTTAATAACATCCTGAGGGGAGATGAGAGGCCCAGCTTATTCTCTCACTGTAAGGTGTCACTTTCATTCACCACTACCTCTGTCAAAGGATAGACTCTAAATAAATCAAATGTAGAAATTAGGTTAGTCCGTCTAGCTTAGGCCTGAAAGTCAAATAAAAGAATATTACTTCTAAGTTAATCTTTTACATTCTCAGTCAATGAGTCGATCACTGCTTTGTAATTAAAATGGTTCATTATAAAGGGGTTCTAAATAGTAGGAGGAAAGACTAATGCAACAGTCATGTTAGACATGAGAAAGCAGTATCCATGACATGATGGAAGTATGAAGGTTTGAAGGAGAGAAGCTGAAGGCTATGAGCTGATGTTATTGTTAACAGCAGACAGAGGGAGGTTAGAGAGAAAGAGAGAGGAAAAAGTTTTGTGCACTGTGACTTTGAACTGCCGAGCCATCTGTCTGTGTAAACAAATCTAGAGTACACTGCACATGTTGGCTTGTCCTTGAGCTGAAGTCAGAGGAGGATAAAGAGTAAAATATTTCAAATTCTGACAACAGTTATACAAGCAGCTTAAGCCTCCCGTTTCCTAATCACTGCACTGGATTCTCCACCAGACAGAAAATAAATCAGCCTTACAACACATTTGAATACAAATAATTTTTATAAATCTGTCCACATACGACAGGGATATCGGTGCTGACATGTGGCCAAGTGAGAGTCCATGATTTATTCTGTTCTACGGTGCTACTGGTCAGCTCCAGCACTGTGTTCACTGAGCACCAAATCATGCCCCCTACATCGAGACAGTAGCTCAAGCCCCCAGACCCTGGCCCCCAAATCCACACCTCTCTGTCACCTAACCTAGACCCTGTCCGTTTTCCCTGGGCCACTGCTTTCCACAATGGATCCTTTGTTAATCAGCACCAGTTCACACAATGTGGGATTGTCAGCAACCGCAGTCCACAGAGCCACTCCTCCTGTTAACCCTCAACAAGGAAATATATCCATCAGACAAGAGGCACAAACAAGTATCTCTTTGTGATCAAAGCAGAAGATTTATGAAGCAAGAATAAACTTAGTCTTCTCTCTGAACTGCAGACAGCTGGATTTTAAACTGTGTCAATGGGAGTCAGTGAAGTGACTGAAAACAAACCAAATCAATGTTTTTTATGGAATTCAGGGTGTGATAACTTCAACAGCTATGCGTCTTATTTAACGTTTGACAATGACCTTTATAGGAATGCTGTGCTGCTCTTTAAAAACAAAAACTGCAGATTGCCACGTCGGGTGCAAACTGATGTATTTACCTGATGAGCTTAGCTAAATTACAATTTTATTATTTTAAAACATAAAATGCTTGGATCTTTTGCAAAGTCAGTAACAAACCATGATTCTATAATACAAATCTAATAAAACACATAAAGCTGAATAAAAGTTTACTCAGTCTACTAAAACACTGAAGCATAATGCTGCAACAGATTTCCCTTCTGTAGCAAAAAAAGGTCACTTCTTTCCTTTTGGCTGTCGAATTAGAATCTACAAATCAAAACTCAGCTGCAGTATTCTGGTCGTAACCAGAGAAAAACTTCAAATAACTGAAAAGACTGTGGGGGTGCAACAATAAGCAAAAAGGATTACAAAGAGGGTGGTTGACTTTGATTGTACTTGATGATCAGCCCATGACTATGGTGGAGATTATGGGATTTTTAAAGCTGCTGGAGCCAAGGAAAGCCCTTTTCTCACACTAGATATCTGACAGTGCTAAAATGCACAAAAGAGTTTTCCACCTACCAAGTTATTTATGTAAAAATGATGGTTATTGGCTTTACAACAGACATTTGGAGTTCTGATGTTTGTCTAATGTCATTGCTAAGCCTCACTGCACGCTGAACGGGACTCATTTGATCAAAAGCATGACGAGCTGCATGCCCAGCAGTTCTGTGGATCTCATACAGCAGAGCATGTAAAGCACACCAGACGATTATTAAAATAGTGGCATGTTCACATCATTCTGTGTGATTTTAGAAAGAAAATCTGAAAAATAAAATGGACGACATGGAAACTCTGAGCACGTATGGCTCACATGTCAGCAAATTCTGCAGAAAGAACTTCTTTTTCAGTGCAGCAGGTAAGGTGAAGGTTGCAACTGTATGCTAAAGGAAAGTCCAAGGGCCAAAAATCAGTAGCAGATTCAAAAACCTTAATGACCATTAGGATTAGAGGGGAAAAAATGGGACAAACATTTTAAAAAGAACTGGTGAATTCATGCAAAAAGAAGTAGAACTCTCCTCTCCTTAGTATACAGTAGACATATGCTAGACCAGATGTTCATCATCATTACAACTGTTCATTACTAAACCATCTGTTAAAAACATAGTAATTAGTGAAATCCTCACACGTGTGAATGTTGTTTTTTTCTGCCCTTCTCTTCCCTCGTTCATGAGTTATCAAATCATCCCTTTCTCTTTTATGACACAATGGCAAAAATATTCTTATTCTAACAAATGAGTTAATCTAGCAAATGTCTTCTTCTATTACGGTTTTTGGTTTTGACTTCTTTTAGTTAACAGACTAAGGAGCATAAAGGTTTGCACTATAATCTGTATGTGTCACAAATCACAGTACATTTCCCCTGTTTTATTGACCTTTTCCACTATAATGTACACAAACAACCCCTGTATGTTTATCAGACATCTAGTTAATTTTTTGTTAGAAGGTGCCAGTTAGTCTACCAGTCTGAGTGGTGACATATGCAAATGGCATTACTTCACACGTTGATTTATATTGTTTCTAACTTGAATCTTGCTGGTACAAGTCCAAATTCTTCACTATGCATCCAAAACAATTTGACTTTGATGATTAAAGGTAACAGGGCCAAACATTAAGTGATGAACTGGCGCTGGTTCATCCTGAGTCATGAACACTGCCTAGAATCTGGTCTCTTCAGGGTCCATCCTCCGCTCACTGCCAATAACTGTGATTATATAATACAGCTTTCCATAGCAACTAAAGATAACAGAGGCAAACATATTTTTGATACAAACGAGCATGCCAACAAACAGCTGTGGGGAAACATGTTCAGGTGCCAGATGGATAGAGTCACCTTTAGTTTTACTGTAGCGGTCTATTAAACCAGTCTCTTTGCTTCCCGAGTTCACAGTAAACATATAGGTAAAGCTATACATAGCAATTCAGGTAGGAAGTAGAGCCGACAGATTGGTCACTGAGAAGATTACAATCATCATTATTACAGAGTTCTTCTCACAGTCCTGTAATTTCACCGACTATATCAAGACATCACAACTGTAAAGCCACCTCCAACTCCTACACCTACTAAAGATAAATGCATGGCTCCTGAAACATCAGACTAAGCCATTTTGTGAATATTTTTAGTCCATGCTACAGGGTCAAGTAATGTCCTCCAGGCATTCTCAGATACACCTCACTCTGCTGGTATGCATTCAGGGCATTCATACAGTTACAAAGCTGCAGGATAACAGCTATAGCGAGGGCTAACTGCAACAGTATTCTGAGGAAAAGAATAACTGGAATAAAACCAGAACACTTCACACATAAAGTACCAGGTATTTCAGATGGTTGTGGGTGGTGGCAGTGCTTCTCTTCTCTTGGAGTGTGGTGAGAGGATGTGGGTGGTTTAATGCTGTGTTGGGAGGCCAGCAGCCAGCAAATGCAGAGGAGGAGGAAGATGAGGGCAAGTTAGAAGATGAAGGCAATTTTCTCTGCAAGCATAGCAGGATTTATTTTAAATAGAGGCCGGGATTGTGCTTTAAGTTTCCACTGTGTAGTTACACTGCAGGTGGACCAATTAAACACATGCACTTTGTGTCGGGACTATGTACATTCTACAATTTATCCATGGAATAGCGCCCTCATTAACAAATAGGTCTAATGTCTGTGATAATGAGAGCATTAAAAAACTAAAAGAGAAGCAGACAGTGTGAGAAATCTGTACGTCTTTGTCTGGGTGGTGAAAACGTAGATGGGCTGGCTGCAGAAACAGGTGCTACAGCCGAGTTGCGTCATGCCGTCTTGGCTGTTCAGACTTGCGCTGTCTGAGAAAAGTTATCGTCAGCGTGTCTGCTTTCCCACAGAGGTAAATTTTCCCCTTGCATTAATAGGAATCATCAACATTTTCCAAGTCTTCTTACTTCATTTTTGCACCTTTTCTAAAACAATAAGTTAATATTCAAGATTTTGAAATTTTATGTTCTTCACTGGAATATTCTTATAATGTAAAGACATAAGAGGGTTCTCTTATCCCAGATGAGTCATCTAGGATAAGAGAACCCTCTATGTCCTCCTGTTCTCCTCATTTGAAATGTAATCGAATCAAAATAAGGTGATAAAAACAAAAGTCTAATTTACACTGTGGGCTAGTCTTCACCAACCTTCTCCACATGGAATGCAGCCCTTATTCATTCACTGAGAATTTCCTACACTTTCAAGTTAAAATGTTTGTTTAGAAATAGTGCTATGTGGCAAAACCATATTTTTTTTAAATCATGTAATTCTGTTAAAATGATCAGAAACAAAATAAAATCAATAATTGTACTAACAGCAGACTAATGATTCTAGATTAGAACAATGTTCCAACATGATCACTCACTGCCATTAAGCCAACATGCAAGGATAGGGTCTTAAATCAAACATATGCAAGTTGGAGTACTGAGTGAAAGAAAGGCTACTAAAATATCCACTTCAGGGAAAACACTGTGGTAACCTTGTGCGAGATTCTTTTAAATTTTATTACCAAATAAAATGTCTGCACAGAGGCTTTGTTTGTGTTTGGTGTGTTAAACTAATCATTCTTTTAATATTTGGGTACATTTTAGGGCAAAACTCCAAAACCAATGGTCCAAGAACAAAAATGCTAAGAGACCATTCAAGTTACATCTCATCAAGTGATCAGTTTTTCCAGAAAGACTAAGGCAAACTAGCTTCATCTAAAATAGCTCAACATTGCTCAGACCTTAATACACATTAATACAAAGCAACTCCTCCTCTTCCAAGTTCAATAAAATCTCTAGAAGCTGTGTTCATTAAGCTGGTTTTAATTTGCAACACCAATTTTTACCACAGCTGCTCTGAAAGTTAGTCAAAAGCTGGAGTGCCTCATTCTTAAGAGAGAATGTTGGTTTAGGAACCTGACAGCTAGACAAACACACCTTCCCCTTCAGTGCTCCTTAAGAATCCATTTCCCCCTCCCATGTTCATAGCCACACATTGCCAAGGCAACAACAGTAAAAAAAGAAATGCTCCAGGCTTGTATGGCACAGGCTACAACACAGCAAACATTATATAAACATTTGTGAAAAAGACAATGCAAAGTATTAGCAATTTCTAAAGGAGTAGGAATAAGCCAAACACTATTTTTATCTTGAAAGAAACAGTTATTAGTATGTCCTCCAAACTAGACAATATTCTGAGAGGAAATGTAATGTTAAGGTTGTTCTGACACATTTAAACACTCCATAACACTACTAAATTCACACATTTTCCTCACTATAATTTTCCAGACATTTCAAAGTAAAATTATGAATGTTGGTTGATATGCAGAAAAGACATCACATACACAAAAATTAGGGATATTTGGCTTCCTGGTGAAATTGACGGGAACGTAAATAGTCCACGCTACAGTGATATATCAGGAAATTAGGTCATTTAAGTAAAAGCATGCACTGATAATGTCCTAATCTCAAACTATTTAGTGAAACAAAAGCCAACAAAAGTGTTGGATATACCCCAACAAAAATGTCAATGTCTCAATAACTGGTCATGTGACCCTGAGCATCAATTACAGCTTGACAACGACGTCTCATGCAGTTCACGAGTCGACTTACCCCAGCCTCGTTACCTAATGATGCGACCTTGATGAACAGGAGCATTGACATCCAAGAAGATGAAATTAGACCTGTGTTGTTCATGCATAGGTTCAATGACTGGATTAATGATGTTATCCAGGTATCAGCTTGTCACAGAGCCATTCACAAAGTGTTGGGCAGTTCTGTATTGACTAGACACGCCTGTCCACACTGTAACACCACCACCACCACAAGAGGCTGGTCTGGTGACAATAGCGGCTGATGTATAGCACTTTTCTTAATGTCTCCTACATCGTTGGCAACCATCATGTCTGCTCAGCATGACTCAATAAACAGCACTGTAGCCCACTGGTCCCTTGTCAACTGTAAATGCTTCCTGGCAAATGCAAAATGATAACATTGTGCGCCTGGTGGTGTGGTCAGGCACCTTTTCAGGAAGTTTAGCATGTAGACCACACTGATGTAAATGATTTCCAATAGTCTGATGTGACACTTGGGTGCCCCTCATCTCCCTTAAATGCACCTGAAGTTGTGCGGCATTCGTAATCCGGTTCCGCAGGTCACTGTTCACAATGATGAGGTCATCAGGGTGGGATGTGTCAAAAGGACATCCACTTCAATGGCTTTTTGTGACTCTTCCAGTCTCTCTGCATCTCTGTTGCAACCTGCTGATGACACCGAGTGACCTCTAAACTCAGTGGCCACCTCTGTCTAAAACATCCTGTTTGACAACTCGCAATGGTGAGGTACTGTTGATCAACTGTTAGGTGTCAACTTGGTCTCATTTAGTCAAAATGTGAACAAAACAATAGGGCTGTCGCGGTTGAGGAATTCCCCCTGCGATGAGTCAGGGCGGCTCAATATTGCGGTGTGCGATTTTATTGCAGCACTTTATTTATTTAGCACATTTCTTTGTAAATTACTAAAATAAAATAAAAATAAAAAAGCGCCCGTTTTGTTAAAATCAAGTATATAAAATAAGATTAACCTGACGCGGGTGGGCACTATCACTTCACTTTCACACACAAATAACGGTGATTTATAGCTCTGTCATGTCCTTGTTACGTGCAAGGAAAACCAGCATGTTAACCTGATGCGGTTTCAGACAGAATCTGAGAGGGGTGACAACATTTCCAGCGACACTGAAAACCCTCTCGGAAGGTGCGCTCGTTGCGCAAATACACATGTACTAGCGTGCGACTCTGGAGAGCAAAGGGAATCGCTCTTGGTTGTTAGGCCACCGTGTTCAGGGGTCGCGTTAACCGGAATTTTCCGGTATTTAACCGTTTTTTTTTGTTTGTTTTTTTTTACTCTGATGGAAAGATCTGAAGGGCGCCGGTCATTCTGACAGGTTTGCCCGCACGCCATCAGACCGTCATAGGCAATCACTGAATTGTCCCCACTAATAATTCAAACTAAGGATGCAGAAATAGCGCTGCATCTCCACCAACTAATACCTGCAGCCCAGACTGAGGTTCTGTGCTGCTGAGCGCAGACCTGTGATCCAGACGTCCTGCGCTCTGCAGCAGAAGAACACTGGTCCTCCATCAGGTGTCAGACCTGATCCGCTCAAATGCCCCGTTGCAATCCGGTGCTCAGCACGCGATCAGATATGGATTAATTACACTTCCTGTTGTAATGTGCTCTTAGAGTAGCGTTTATAAGCTGTGGAGGCTTGTTGACACGCAAAATCTGCTCCACGAGCCGAGCGCGCACATAGAACTGGACTCAAAACACTCCCTCACGCGAGGAGGTCCACGTTAAACATCAGCACCAGGTTTTCCCCTGAGTATCTCAATGAAAAATATGTGAACCCCTCACCTCTCTCATGATCTCATAATGAACGTTAATATTATATAGTAATCAGAGTCCCGCGGAGCGCACAGAGCTGCACCTCACTGTGCTGCGCTCGACTCCGAACGGAGTTTTTATAAATGTCTATCTGATGACTGACTGATCGACTAATTTAGAGTCTAATCCTATGGATTTATGTGCTAAATGGGCCCAGTGTTAGAGTAATAATGCTACTGAAAATGTAATTATTATGATTTTTAAAATTAATAAGTGACGGATAAAAATAGATTATGACCGGATTTTTTAACCCTGTCAGTCAAAATGACGGAAAACTAAAAAGTCTAGCGCGACCTCTGCAGGGGATTTTCATTAGGGTCGATGGGTTCCTCCTTCAGGTAGCGATTGAGCTCCATCTAACTCTTTGGGACAGATGCAGAAGACGTGCTGGTCTGTGACTTCAGCAGGTCTCCGAGCGGGGGTTTTTTTTGCCGCTGGTGGCAGCACTGTCTCCGCCAAGGATTCTGGCTGGGCTGCAGCTGACGCACTGGCACCGCTCCCTCCATCTTCCATGTGTACGATCTCCTCGATCAGCGCGCACTTTACCTCATCATCATCATCAGTATTGTCAGGTGTGGTAATTGCAGTGGCCCGTCATGCAGCGCGGTAGGTTTCTTAATATCGCGATATTTCATTTGTGCGGTTACCGTGACAGCCCTACAAAACAACCATGGTTCTTGACCAGAAAAAAGAGGCTTGCCAACTCAAGTTCGAGGGAAAGGTCTTTGCTCAAGTGGAGGAATTTAAGTATCTCAGGATCTTGCTCATGAGTGAGGGAAGGAGGGAGCGGGAGATCGACGAGCGGTCAGGGCAGTGATGTGGACCCTGAACTAGTCTCTTGTTTTGAAGGGGGGGGGGGGGGCTAAGCCAGAAGGCA
>SSNR01000794.1:27580-57448 GCA_006937965.1 Callopanchax toddi | reverse complement strand
TACCGTAATTTCCGGACTATAAGCCGCTACTTTTTTCCCTTGCTTTGGACCCTGCGCCTTAAACAACGGTGCGGCTTATCTGTGGCTCAGCTAACGGCTACCAAGGGGGCGCTATCAAAGCACCAGCGCACAACAAAGTATGTTTTGAAAAACTGGACTGCTGCGTGATGATGATGGAGAGTAAGAGATGACTGTTTGGGAACTGCTGTATCAAAATAAGCAGCCTACCTTGTTATGTCTTCCTCCTCCTGCGTGCTAAAACCATCAAAATCCTCTTTGTCAGTGTCAGAAACGAACAGGCCCAGAATCGCCTCATCAGCCAGTCTCTCTCCTTTGTTGTCGCTCTGAAAACCAATAAAATCCTCTTCCTCTTTGTCAGTGTCTGAATCAAACAGCCTCCGAACGGCTCAATCAGCTATTGCGCAATCCACTTCTATGGCCGTGTGTCGCATTTGCGCATGCGCACGTAATTTACGTGACCGCGATTCATAAAGCTTTTGCGTGTTTTACGTACGTGCGTTTACCTCGCAGTCACGTTCATTACGTGCGCATGCACAAACGCGACGCGTGGCCATATTAGAGGATTACGCAATAGCTTATGGAGCCCTCGTTCGGAGGCTGTTTTACTCCGAAACTGATGAAGAGGAAGAGGATTTTATTGGTTTTTAGAGGGACAACAAAGGAGAGAGACTGGCTGAGGAGGCGATTCTGGACCTGTTCATTTCTGACACTGACGATGAGGATTTTGGTGGTTTTAGTACGCAGGAGGAGGAAGACGATGACACGGTAGGCTGCTTATTTTTGATACAATAGTTCCCAAACAGTCATCTCTGTCCCAACAATCCCCTCTGTGGTAGCAGGAACTCATATATAGAGTAATTAAACATTAAGGAACAGTGAGGCCAGCTAGTGCTGCTGGAACCGGTTGGGCCGCTCCGGCTTTCTCTCAGTTCAAGCAGCAATCAGTAGCTGCCCAAGGTGGTAAAACATTTACATACGAACAGTAGGCTGTGTCCTCAGAGCAGACAACAACCATATTCACATACAAACAGACAAAGGTATGTGGGTGTGAGAGTAGCCTCTAAGTGGCCTCCCACACACACATACATATGGTAACTAAACATTAAAACACCCGCGGCTTATAGTTAGGTGCGGCTTATGTGTGGACAAATCTGCAATTTCCCCCAAATTTAGCTGCTGCGGCTTATATTCAGGTGCGCCTTATAGCCCGGAAATTACGGTAATTACATCTTACCCATTGTAGATAGTTTTCTGGATGACCTCAAGCAAAATCAAGTTCAAGTCCTACAGAACTGATAAGCTAACTAGTCTGAGAGCAGCCAGGACCAAAGTGTATTCCTGCCATCACAAAACAGATCTCATCTCCTAAATTTTGCAGCAACATAATTTTATAAACTTTCACACCACAATCCCTTTCTGCAGTACAAGGTTATTTAAATGGAATACATTGGTTAATTACAAGCATAAATATCACCAACGACATAAAAACATCCAGTGCATCCAGGGGTAAAGTCTAGCAAGAATTTTCTCACCATTTCAGCCAAAATAAACACAGAAATGCACATTAAAATATCAGAAACTTTCTATTAAAGCTGCAGTCCGGAGTATTTTTTTAAAGCATCAATGTTTTAAAAAAGTTTCAAATGATAGTTCAGTTCTAAACTATGATATATGGGTAGGACTCTGTAACATCTTCTGAAGACCCTCCTTCCTCCCATAGACCCCTATGAGTTCACACTGACCACCGAATTTAGGCCAATAGAATTTGAGTTTCCACATTGTCAGCTGTCAATCAACGTGCATGCCCAAACCTGTAAAGGTGGGGCCGGGCACAGGACGCTCTGTGTCACTATACCGGAATATAGTGGTCATGGATCTGCTAAAAAGTTAGCCATTCCTTGGCTACCGAGGGCTACATCAACTTCAGAAAGAAAAACAAAGACGTCTGGTGACTAAACTTGCAAAAAAAAATGCATGGTGGTGCCATGCAGAATATTGGTTCACAATTAGACTGTGCCCTGAAGTTTAATGTTCAGAGATCAGATTTGGCCGTGATCCACAGTTGCTGTATTGACTAAAGATACAGACAAATGAGCAAATAGAGAAGATATTTATCTAAACCACATTCAGAATAATGTGCTCATTAAAGCTGAGGCATAGACTGAAGAGTACAGATAAAATGGCACTAATAGGCCAAAATCCCAACACAAATCCAGACTAATAATTTATTAAATAAAAATACAAAAGGTTTATCTTTAATGAGCTCTTTTGCTATACTCAGATTTAAAATAATCCTTGCATAAAAATAACCTTCAAGTTGGTGCTCAGTTGGAATGTGGACACAAGTTATTTTGTGGACAGCTTGGACTCTTGTTAGAGACCAGTGTGAGGAAGTGGAGGAGTAAGCTGTGACACTTTACTATATACTAGTCAGGTCAGTTATTTCTCATGAACTAAAACTGAAGCTTCTTGGTTTGAATGTCACACCGAGGGCGAAATGCATTACGTCACAAACGAAGGACATTAGGGCCTTCAATAAACAAACAAATAAAAACACAGTCCAGTCTTTAAATACAATATTCAAACTGCTAATTTCTGTTTGAAGGAGTTTTTCATACAAAAATATGTAGATGTGTTCATTATTCTAAAAGTGCTCCTGTAAACTGATCTGATCATTTTGGATACAAAACTCATAAGGGTGCGAGATGTTATTAGAAATAAATTTGGGTCAGACAATTTAAAACATGGCATTTTAGCTAGTTTAATTTCACTTTGTTTCCACAATGATTCATGTTTTTAGGACTGCTTCAAGTCAGCTGAGCTCCACTCAACCAACAGATGGAATGCAAAAGATATGGTCTCAATACTATAGGGAATTTTAATTTAAAATGTGAAAATCTTCAACCAAAAACTGTTCTACCCATCAAAACTAGACAAGACATGTCTTTGTAATACATAAATACTTTAAAAAGTGGGATTGAAACATCTTTCTGGGAATGTCTATGTATTAAATGCATTTGCAGACACTTATTTTTGGAAGCCATAAATCGCAGTTCCCATGGTTCAGCAGCTTGTGATGTTGGTACAGTGACCCCAGTGCATCCCTGACTGTTTATGTTCCTGCAGATCTGTTCTAACAGGAACCATGGGAAAGGAAGGGCAGAGGTTAAAGATGGCTCTCATGCACCATATCAGTTCAACACCAGCCTCACCTAGGACCCGCACTTCGTAAACAACCTTCAATGATAAAATGTGGAAATCTCACATTATCTCACGCACAAGAAATGTGGCCAGGCTCTCCTTTTTTGTTTGGCACTTAAATCTGCTTCTCAATTTTCTACCTTTTTTTTTTTCATACATTGTGTACAGAAAAGTTAAACTCAAAAGAATTTTGGGGTATTTTGAAGTGTTTCTGTGTAATGCTTATAAATAACTACTTTACTATGAATAGCTGTTACACAGAAACACTTCAAAATGTCAGAAAAATCACTCTAAGTTTATTTATCATTGCTTGCAGAAAACCCTAACCCTAGCATTACTGATGTTGAGCTGCTTTTGCTTCGTTCCTACTGAGACTGCTTGAGGCAACAACACAGGTCCAAACACCTGCACAGTCCATACCAATGTTCTTCTTAACCTCAAAGTGAACAAAGCCTAAAGCTCTGAAAACTGGCAGAAAATGCACCAAAATTTTGAATTCCCTAGTATTTGTGCATGTTTTGGCATGCCGAAATGTCTCACAAGTCAAAGGCCAAATGCACACTGGGGTTGTGTATGCTTGTGTGTGAGAGATTCAGGAGAGAGGCAGCAGGATTGTGTGTCTCAAGCACAAAGAATGTACAAATGTGTGGGATATTGAAGGAAGTTTGTGAAAATGCTTTTCAGTTCTTGGACAGTGCTACGGGGCAGAGGTCCACTATTTGAATTCCAGTAAACACAGGAAATTAATTGAGCCGAGATGAAATGAGAATGACTTCAGCAGATGAAATGGCGTGAGAACATCATGTTCTATTTGGAATAACAAGGTACGTGGCCGTGATAAAAGACCTTCAACTGCAGTCAGTGTTGTCTAAAGGCAAATGTGATTGAAGTGTCCCTGAATGGGCCTTTTGTGTTGTGCAATTCAATAGGTAGCCTTATTTTATTTGTAAGGTATATATAACGTATTCAGTCCAAGGTGAAACTCATTAACAGACCAGAATGAGAGCACATGTTTATTCTCACAAAAGACTCCAAATAAAGTGAGGAAATACAGTACATCTCCAGTAAATGGGAATTATCAGCATTGTGAGTCAGAATAAACCCACATCAGTAGCTAAAAACACTGCAAGAAATAAGTTGTAAATGACATGGGGATCATGTGTCAGTGAGAATAGGTTGAACTGGGTCAGAGCCTGGTCAATGGGAGCTAAGTGTTGTGTGGGGTATTTAAGAGTGTGTGCTGAGGCGGGTACTAGAGTGCTGGTGTTGATCTTTTTAAACACACATTGATGTCAGCAAAGAGGCATTTTGGAGTTCTTCTCACCTTCATTCCTGTTCTTACTACAAGGTGATAATTGACTGTGTGTGTGTGTGTGTGTGTGTGTGTGTGTGTGTGTGTGTGTGTGTGTGTGTGTGTGTGTGTGTGTGTGCTTCAGATTTCACTTCAACAACTGTAACATCAAACAGTTGTGTCATTTGTCTTTCCTCTAAAGTACTATTATGTTTGTTAATTACAATCATTACTTTTTAAAACCGTGTAAACTGAGCTCTACAGACGAGTACAAAACCTCGTCACACCTGTTGCTGACATGGCCCCTCCGTTCCATACAAACACACACAATTTAGACTAAATAGTGACCGTTGAATCCTGTCTTACACATTTGTTTGATGCTGTGTGATGTTTTCGTCTAGCTGCAGCAGAAAGATTTGCTCACCAGATGATTGAGTCTACAGCAAACCTCAGCCCACACGTTTCTGCTTTCCTTTCAGTGTTTTGCATCGCTACAGTCAGGACAGAGAATGCTAGAGCTCTTCACAATCTGCCCCATGTTACGAATACCATGGTCAACTGTTGAACAAAGAGACAAAGCTTGCTGTCATGGCAACATGAGCCTGACATGACTGTGTTAGGGGGTGTTTGGAAAATCTAATTTGTACCTTTAGCAAACACTAGTGACTCAACTGGGATTAAATTAAATTGTATTTCTACATGTATTGATGTAGTTTAGACACTTTTCTACATCTACGCAGAGGAACAAAACATGTCTTGCACTTTTGGCTACTTTAAACAACTGCCATTAGAACAAAGCACTAGCAGTGGTTGCTGGGAGTTTATCGTAGGTGGACAACCTCAAATCAGTGACTCTCAGAGCTGTGATCTGGTTTTTTAAACCCGTTCTACTCCCCCCATGACCATGCCACATCCTGCAGGTTGGAACCACAGCCCATCTGGGTTTAGTTATGCCAAAAGGGAGAAGCCATAAAACCAGAGGAAAACAAGGGTATCTCCTCATCCACGGGTCTAACTAGTCCTCCAAGGTGGGGGTTCTTTTGTGGTCTGGAGGAAGGCTGTGGTAGGGCATAGATCATGTTCAAGATGCCACTCATAATACAGCTTTAGACTAGAGATATTATTGTGTAATGTGGCTAAATTTTGCATTCAATAAAAGGTGCAACTATATATAATGTGCACATTTACTGTAAAATAGTCC
This sequence comes from Callopanchax toddi, assembly GCA_006937965.1. NCBI lineage: Eukaryota > Metazoa > Chordata > Actinopteri > Cyprinodontiformes > Nothobranchiidae > Callopanchax > Callopanchax toddi. The sequence goes on along the minus strand of SSNR01000794.1, from coordinate 51,734 downwards.
AGAATTAAAAAAAATAAAACGAGCTAATCAGCCAAACTTGTGCAGCTGCTTCTTCACCCAACATGAAACAATTATTCTACGGTGACAATCACAAGCTCCACTCTATATTTAGTGCCACTTGATATTTCCAGCTCGAGACCCTTACTACCCCCTTTCCTTTTGATCTTCTATTCAGAAAGAAGATGAAAAGATGAAGAGTGACATCCAGAGAGATGGATGAAAAAAGCACATCCCTCCGTTTCCTTCGTCTTTTTAGGTAAACACATCAATCATATTTCCTTTTACGTCATCGTGCTTCTTGAATACAATGTAATAGCCACAGGAGGAGGTAGATACCGAGACCATTGTGGTATTTATTTTTCCCAGTTTAGCATAAAATGTGACTGGTTAATTGAATAAATATTCCCTTTATGCAATCTAGCCTAAAAATCTACACAGCATTTTAGTTTTTGCTACAGATATTATAAAAAAAAATTGAAAAATACCACATGTTCAATACAGTCAAGCAGGTAAAGATTCAGCTAATTTTGACTTCAGTTTATTTTAAAAGATGTCCCGTATTCAGGAAAACAACAAAGCTGCTCCATTCTGTTTTAGGATCAATCAATATTTAGCAACCTGCTGAAGAGCACAAAGCCAACAAGCTACACCGTATTAAAAGGTGACATCAAAATATGAGAGACAATTTACATATTAATGTCAGTCCATTAAATCGTATAAAATTGATTTCTCACATGAATAAATGTCACTCAAAAGCTGTAAATCTTCCTTATACAGTGTGGTTTTTCCAGTTCAGAGTAGGTAATCAGTCACCACAGGGCTCTTGCACAATGTTTGTACAGTGAGTTAGCCACAAAACAAATACGCTGCCCAGCACATGACTTCTAGTATGAACACCATGTGGTGTCACCTCATTCCTCCTGACACCAGTGTGCTAGTTAGTTAAGTCTTTAGCTCGGTCGGTAATACTCTGCTGTGTCTGAGTAGGCTCTGGTGTTAACGCTGTGGTGTTAACCTGGTCAGCTGGCACTGAGCCACATTTTACTCTCACGCAGACACAAAGATTATACGTAGAAAAAAACCCACAACAAAAAATATTTTCACTGATTTCAAGACAATTACAAAAGGTTTATGCTTGTTGTAATAGAGTAGAAACCTGAGACATCTTTCTGCATGACATCGCCCGTTCTGTGACAGTTACCGATAGTTTAGCCATCAAAAAACGATTTAACATTTACAAGATGCTACTATACGACAGTAAATCTAAGTACAGTGAATTATCCATTAGATATCTGGGTTTTGGTTTATTACAAAAAGCAGTGTCATGACTATATGATCTACTTTGTGAGCTGTTCGTTTTATGTGCTAACTTGGGTGTTTTCTAGGAATGCAAATTCAAAACCCAAACTCAAAAAGAGAGTCCCTTTAATGTAATTACAAGTCATAAAAGAGAAACCACAATGTCAAAGAATAAATCTCCAGTATGTTTTTCCTTTTCCTGTTTGTTTAAACAGACCTTTGCCTCTGGCTGACTATTATGACAAGCTATCTTTTGAAGATCGGCTACTATTTGAGAATATTTTAAAAGAAATGTTAGACTGAAAAAAAAGCTTAAACTTACCATTTCATCCAGAGCATAGCGAAGCAGCCCGTGCTCGTAGAGGATGAAGAAGCGTCTTTGCCATTTCTGTAAAAAATCAAATGTATATAATGATGGTCCTGTATCTGATTTAATCTTACCAGCATATTGTATTATTTTGAAAATAGTAGAGCAACATAAAGAAACACGAAACCTAATATTAAATAGACTTTAGCCATGACATTTTATTGAAAAACGCCAGGAAGATTTATTTTAAGTCTAAGATGCATTTTTTGTGAACATGCAAGTCTTTTTTTAAATTAATGTTAAACATTTAAAACACAAAACAGGACACTGAAGGAGTATCTTACAGGGGGAACCCTGTTCATATGCACACTTTCTGAGACCAACACTTTACAAGACTTTAAAGCAAGCTAAACAACATTTTATCAACATGCATCAGCTGGTCCAGATCAGCCAGTTTAAGAATTGTATTAATGGTTCATGCAAACATGGTCTACTATACAAGTACGGATCAGAACAATTTCCTACTTGTATGCAGAAACAATTTCAACAAAAAGTTTTACATTTGATTAACTGACTTACATTAAGCTAAGAATTACCCTAAGGAGGAGGAGGAGGAGGGTGGGGGGGGGTATTTCCCATTTCTATTTTATTTGGTTTAAATGATACTAACAATTTTCACTGACTGTCAGTCATCTGATCAATCCACCCCCCAACCCTCAACCCACACACATTTTTTGTGCTGGTGTTGAATTTCATAGACTTCTATTCCCTCAAAACCTAATCCATTAAATGCCGAGAGCTGCTCTGGAGCCCAAAGGGACACGGTGGTAGGAGTGAGAAGAAGCTTTATGTGTGATGTTTAAGTCACACTGCCCTCATTTCCACATATCATTAAAATACAACTTATGGGAATCACAAGAACAAATTAAAGATGACAAACATGGTGTCACAATATATAACAACAGACCCACGACCTGTTAAAGTGGTCCTAAAATGTGACTCATTCAGCCCATCAACCCTTACACTCTGTTATTAGTTTAATGGTTAGTTTGCATGACCAATCTGCTTACGTACAAGCAACCAATTATAGCCCTGTGATGAAAAGCGAACTGTAAAAACAAGCAGAACTTATAAGGGATGATGTCAAAGTGGCAGCACCAGACTGCTGATAGCAGATCAAGAGGTGCTTTTCCCAAAACCCATATGGAAGCCATCAGTGTGGCTGTGAGAACTAGGTCCTTCCTCCTCCTCCCCCACATTCTCCCTCGTCCTCTTTTGGGATGCACCACCGCAGTATAATCTGAGAGCTGATAAAGGAAGGCTCCCATTACATGATGCTAGGGAGGTACGGTTCACAAAATGATGTCAATATTAGGCTTATTATTGCCTCATGTGAAGGCCTCCTTTGAGAAAAAAAAGCCAAACCTCCCACAGGAACCTGCAGATTGCATGAAGGAGTCACAGAACCACAGCAACAACAGCTCCCGTTTATCAAATGAGTGACAGAACAGATAAGAACTGTTTAAAAAGGGTTACTCAAACTGGTGGCTTTTTCCATTTTAATTTTCCTGAAGTTCTGCTAAAATTTCTTTACTGAAAGGCTGCCACTCATAACTGTTTATTTTAATAAATATATCAACTAATGTATTAATTAATCAGATAACCTGATTTGACTGTGTTTCATAAGAATATATCAACTTTACATTTTAGTTCACTTTATTTTTAACTGTCAATTGTTGGGTTTATTGTATATTGGAGGAAAAATGTAAACACTTGCATATTAAAATATAGGTTTAAAGCACCAACTTACAGTAGGGATGTTCCGATACCAGAGTTTTCCTAAACGAGTACGAGTACTTACATATGAGTACTTGCCGATACGAGTACAAATACTAAATTGTGGTTTGGTACAACAGAAAAAATGTTAATAAATAAAAAAGTCACATTTATCTATTTTTCCATCCAATCCTAACTGTAAACAGAGTCCTAAAGATCAGGGGTCAAACTAAAACTTAGGTCAACTCCAGAAAGATTTCTCTCTCTCCGAGTTAGAAAATATTCTATAAAAGGACCGACTGCTTCAGTTAATCTGACCTGGACTGGATGCAACATTAAAGTCAAAAACTAAAATTAAACCCTCAGACTAAATCTCAGCTAGCTGATTTCTGTTTGGGAAAATGACTTTTGGATAAATAAATACACAAATGACGTGCCTTAGATATTTCAAACTTAATTTGATTATATGATAGAACAGCTTGCCACACCTTCACCGAACTATTTCTGACGAACAAACTTTCTATCAGCTGATTAGAACCAAACCGGTGTCTCTTTAAGCCTTTGCCTTATTCTGGAGTAATGGAAGATAGAAGCTTCAATCAGCTCTTCGGGCTTCTTCTGTTGTTTACTGTTAGCAAAATGTTAATGGATAAGCTATACATGCTAACGCTTTGGAAATACGTTCAGTATGAATGGATTACTGGAACTTTACCGAACCAGACGTCAGCACTGAGGAATCGGAGCGTGTATACTATGGCTAAATCACAACAACAACTACTACTACTACAACTACTAAATACTACTACAACACAAGTAAGTTAATGCCATCTGCTACAGAGTGAGAGCCGGTTAGCGGTTGGTGTGCGCTTCAGGTTGATGGAGAGCTACGCTAAGCATCGGGTTAACGTTTATGAGTACAAGTATACGACCTTAGTATTGTTAGCTTGTGAGCGTGTGGTGGGGGTAGGAAGAGGAGATCCCGTTTACGTGGTATCAGTTCATGTTTAGAAATAAGTACTCGCCGATCCAAATACCCTCAGTTTTGCCAGAATCGGCGAATATTTCCGATGCTGGCATCGGCACATCCCTAACTTACAGTGAGACAAACTTCAGGTAATGGCATTATATGCCTGATTATAACATTATCTTTATAATTAAATGTACTTAAAGCGGCTCTCTGGAGAATTTTTCTCTGTATCAAAGTTTTCTAAATGTTTTAAATGATATTTCAGGTCTAAACTATGATCTATGGGTTGAGTTCCACAACATCTGTCATTCTGATGAAGACCCTCCTTCCTCCTAGAGACCCCTTTCCATTATTTCTTGCCGCCGACATTTTTCAGCCAATGAAATTCAAATTTCTGCATTCTCTCAACATGCACGCGCATCAACCAAACCTGTACCAGTAGGGGGCGCTGTCGTACAGGACGCTCAGTGTGTTTCTCTGCCGTCTCAGCCGTTCACTGAGGACTCACGGCTAATTTCTACTAAAAACCTACCCATTCTCCAGCTAAAGACGGATTTATTTTTATTTTTAAACCTTTCACCTCACAGAATGGCAAGGCTTGACAGGATTATGCGTTTATTTTGGTCAGAAAGTTCATCCAGGGCCGAGTCAAGTTCAGCTTCAGAGTCCAGCAGCAGCTCGCTGCTAACAGAGCTAATATCAGAAGCAGCAGGGACAGAGAGGGCTCTTCAGACCCTCGTAGTGTTGTTGGAATAAGACTGTGAACTGTGAGTGATTAAACCCTACACATTGAGCTGTACAGTTTATGTCCGAAGTATATGCGCCGCGTGCACGCGCACACACGCGACCGGACGCCCGTGTCGAGATGTTTTGAGGAGGAGCCTTTGGACGCTAGATTCAAAAACTGCTCTCTTGATGAAATCCTCCGGAGTGCTGCTTTAAATCAGTGGGCTATATAAAGCTTGCACAATAATACACACAGGCTGAGTGTTAGTCAATCAAATGATGGCCCAGACTCCTACAGATGACCCATCTAACCTCAAAATGTACATTTAGCAGATTGTGTCTCTCCTTTTCAGATGCTCAACATGGCTGTCAGTCAAAAAAAAAAAAAGAAAAGGTCCTCTGGCTTGATGAATTCTCATACTTTAGATTCCTTCAGCTAATTCAACACCAGCAAAACTGACTGTGCTTTATCCATCTTGGACGTAGTAGACCAATGACCGGAGCCAAATGACTGATGTACACAGAGCAAACTTGTGGTGTGGAGGAAAACTGTTGTTTTAGTGAAAACTTTTTCAAAAGTTTACACTAAATTCATAAAAACTGTGTCTAGTTTAGGGGTGTCAAACTCAGGCCCTGCAGGGCCACTGGCACTGCAGTAAACATTTTAGTTGTCCCCCTTCTCAACTAGGGCTGGGTACCGTTAAATATTTTTGATACTACTACTTTAACGATACCTGGTTTTTGATACCGGTACCTTAACGATACTTTTTTCAGTGCCTATATGTACAATTCTGAGAGAAAATAAAGTACTAAAAGTATTTTTAATTAAACAAAAAAAGTGTTTTTTGGCATTTTTATGCTTTGATTATTATTTATTGCTTACCTCTGGAACTTTCTGTTATGTCTTCCCCCTCACACACCTCCTGATGCAGCAGAGTCTGCAAACTCGGGTCTGCTTCTTTTTTCCCCCCCTCAGTCAGACTGTATACGCTGCAGCTCACAAGTTAATTCCATGCATGATTAGTTGCTTTGACTAATTGCTGGTATTCCTGTTTTTTGCAGCACAAATCTTATTGCATATGTTGCATTATGCAGCCAAACTTTAGATTTTTTTCGTCATTTTCAGGCTGGAAGTCGCTTAGCTTGCTGAACTGTTGTTAAGAGGGAGAGGAGCAGCTGCTGTATGTGTGTGTGGAAGCTCTGCTCCTCCGTCTCACGTAATGTGGAGCGGAGCAGATGGAGCGGCTCATTTACGGGGACATTTTATTGTAAAAAGTATCAAAATCTGTATCGTTTTTTTTCTGTACCGGTACCTACCGAATGTTTTTGATCGGTACCAAAGAGGTACCGACCGTGTTTCAGTACCCAGCCCTATTCTCAACACACCTGATTCAATGGTTAAATTACCTGTTCAGCATGTCCTGAAGAAGCCTGTTAATCACCCATTGATCCAAATCAGGTGTGTTGGAGCAGAGAAGCATTTAAAACAAGTATTATCAACTAATTATCATATTATCAACTTTGGTAATTATTTGCAGCAGCCCTAAAAGACATAAAACTACATCCTTCTAAACACAATTCTACATCAAGCATGAATGAACACTTACCCGAGACCTGTGTAAGGGATTGTCAAAATTTGTTCCCTCGGGTGCCAGTAGCAACCATCCTGCATATGTAGGTTTGGCCTGGAGAAGGAAAAAAGAAGAAAGAAAAATCACAATTCTAGTGTTAAACACAGACATTAGACTAACAGTATCATACTGACTAACTGTTGAAGTATGCTAATTCTAATTTGCGGCAGCTATAACTGGAGGCAGACTAGCTTTGTATATTAATCGCTTAATGCGGTTTTGAATTTTGACCCCTATTTCAGACAGTTTTCTACTAAACACACAAACATGTTTCAGATTCAATCTAAGATTTGCACCAAGGCCTTGAGTTGAATGTAGGCTACATTTTCCAGTTGGCTGTATTCCAGAGCACCATGCTGCCCTAGACAGAAAAAAGAAAGGAAAGCCTAACACACATGATTTCTCTCTCTAATCCTGTCAGTGGGTGGACCGGTGAGTGGGAGGAGGAAGCAGGAGGCAAAAGTTAAGCAAGAAAAATAGTGGATGAGAACTAGAGAAGTAGCAGAAATCTTGGGGAGCTTTTGAGGCTACAGATTTGCAAGTCAAACGTGCAGCGAGAAACGCAAGACGGCCTGGCAGCCTGTGCTCTCTCAGATTGTTCTGGTACATACTTGAACAGTAGCCACAGCAGTAGTCAGCACTTGTTTGCCAAGTGGAAAACAGAAAACCCTGGAAGTGCATGACTATGTACAAAAGTTCAATTGATGTTTACACTAAAATCCTCACTAAACCTAAAGCGCTTAACAAATTAACTCTTACATAATCCTTGCATTTCCCAGTCTACACAGCAGTTAAATCACATTGTGGATCTCTGATATTTATATCATAGGTTTTAATTACAGTCATAACTTCACCGTATGAAAGGCTAGGTATAATCAACTATAAAATGCTCTCTCATTTTGATTACACTCACTCAGCTGAGAATTATGCATGTAATCAAAATTACGAGGTAAACAAAAAGATTTTAAATTAGAAAACCACAATCTTAATCTTGAATAGTTCTGAATTTAAACAGGCTCAGTAGAGAAGCTTTTACATACCAAAGGGTGTTTCTAAAAAAAAAATAAAAGTAAAATTGAGGACATTTTGAAAGCTTGTGATAGAATATGGCAATAACTGTTGAGAGAAAAAAATTTGATTTTGTGAAAAACAAACATTTAAAGGTTGGGAAAAACAACTCTCCTCACATGACCTGACAGAAGCCCAAACAGCATTTCCTCCTGAGACAGAGAAATAAGTGAGATCAATGTAGGTCATTTTTCACCCTTCAGTAGCTAAATGGATTCACTGGAGTACATTCATGTGCATTCATTTAGCATTGGCTCCAACCTCTAATTCCCTTTGATCATAAAAGACCATGTTAATGACAAAATAGGACGGCAATTGGGATAAAAGTTCCAGCTACAAAAAACTAAATAATGCACAACACAATTGCCACTTTTGTGCAGTAGGATTTGTTTAGTTTTTAAAGGACTTGGATTCATTGAAGGATGGCATATTGACTGCCTTTTATTCCAATGTTTTAAAAAAACAAATTTTCTTATATTAAAAAAGGACTTCTAGCCATTTATGGGCAGAACTTGAAAATCTTATGGCCAAGCTCACACAACCTGCTTGATCTGTTAGTGCTCAAAGTATGTGCTGTGAATGACTGCCAGTTATTATCACATCCAATTCTATATCAACATTGCAAAAACTGATAAAGTTACAGTCATTTTGAGTCATTTTTAATGTTGATTAGTTGTAGCAGCCATCCTGAATGGGGTCAAATTCAAAGTTAACCAGTTGTAGATGTATGTGTTAAGATTACTTTCTGAAAGTTTTATTAAAATCAACTGAGTGGATCGTGATATATCTAGCAAACTAACAGGCAGGGTTGACTTCAACAGTGGCAAAGTTTAGCTGGATCTCTCTGTGACTGATAGATTTAGTCATTACTGTGTTTGTTTAAATCAATTAGCTGTGGAGACTAGGGTTGGGCGATCAGACGAATGTATCAACCATCGGCGATGGGCTCAACCAATCGCCTCCCGTTTTTCAAGAACGATTTATTCGTCCCACTATAAATTAATTTCTTAATTATTAACAACGTTTGGTTGAAGTCAAAGGACGCAGCCCACGTAAAAATAATAAATAATGCTTTTTTTAAACGTTACACGCAAAATCCTCCCAGCTGCAAGCGGTCTCTTCCTTTTTTTCCTCCTCCCCCCGAGAGAGCTGGCGGAGGCGGATCAGCGGTGTTTTAGCAGACAGACAGAGAACGGCAGCAGCTTGTGTTAAGAAAATTAATGTATCTAAATAATATCTATGGTAGGGTGGGGAGGAAACGATCAGAGACTGGCTTTTTTCCCAGTTAAACCGTGTTTATGCGTCGGCTACCGGTGCTAGGATTATTTAGCGAGTCATAACATCGGTCCGGTGTTCAACCGTCTTCAGCTAAGTCTGATAAACGACAAAAACAAAATGAAACTAAAACTGAAATACTAATAAAAAACCCTTCAGTGAACGTCGCATCCATAAAATAAATCTCCACTGCAGTTTGAAGTCTTTTTGAGTGATTTTGGTGACGGAGCAGCAGCAGCTAGCTGCTAGCTCTGTGTTAGCTTAGTTAGCACACAGCAGAAGGGTAAACACTCGATGTTGGAGCTCTTTGCTGCCACTATACGTCTGTTTAAGCCAAAGTAGCCCCAAACAGGCAACGCTGTGTTTTTTACAACTATTCCCTCAATTTTGGGACTTCCGAGTTCTAATTTGGCAAATCCATTAGTGTGTGTTTACATGGCTCCGCCCGCAAATATGTCAACATGTCACCTGCGCGAATAAATCGCCCATCGTCAATTTTTGGACTGACGATGGACGATTGGAAAAAAGTTACACATCGCCCAACCCTAGAGGAGACCATCTTGAATCAGATTGACTCCAATGGTTAATCAGCTGTAGATATACATTTAATGATAATTTTAAGAGTTTCATTAAAATCTCTTCAGTAGTTTATTGTATATTTGGTTAACAAGTAAATGAGCATATGCACATTAGGGCAGCACAATACATCAAAAATTCCTCACGATAACGGCATGTGCGACAGGCCCATCTCAAAACACAGAGACTGTGAGAAATGTTTGGCTCCATATGTTTCCATATATGCTATACATCAATTCTTTGTAAGCTTGTGTCTTATTTACACAGAAGCTTGTAGTATTTGACCAATCAAATGTAGCTCTTCCCAAATGTGGCCAATCAGACAGATCTGGTTACGTTAGATGCCCGCCCCTATCTAGACCTGTTTGATGGTACCTGAGTTAGCTTAGCATTGCAATGGCTGAGAGCAAAACAAGTAAGGAAAATGTCGGTGACGACCTTGTGGTTAAAGAAAATGGCACGTCTCTCATTTGATGATATTCTGGTTACAAAAGAGACGTTCTTCAAACAAGTACTTTGAAAGACAATCGCAAAGGTGTTTGTGCAGTGTGTGTGTGTGTGTGTGTGTGTCTGAATTAAACTGGGAATATGGATTTGATGAGCAGTCGAGTGGAATTTATTCTAACACAGATTTTGACCATAAAACAGCACAGGTAAGACTAAATTTATGTTTTTGACTTCAGGAAATGAGACTCGTTTTCCCCACTCCTTCAGCTGCTGGTTCAATGGGTTTTGCACACGGAGCGATGAAACACATTAGGGTTGGGCAATTGGACGCATGTTGGCGATAGGCTGAGCCCATCGCTTGTCATTTCTTAGGATCGATTTTTTTCAGTTTAGATGTATTTTTGACACATTTCTTAAACGATGCTTTGTTGAAGCCAAAAGGTGCAGCCCACATAGAAAATAATGAATAATGCTGTTTTTAAATGTAATAAACTCCTCCCAGCTGCAAGCAAAGTTTTTCCTCCACCTACCTCCAAGAGCAGCAGTGATTTATTTACTCAAACCTGTTAGCCTCAATATCAACCTTTTGGTTACATTATCATTTGTAAGTGTCTGCCAAATACAGAAACAAAAACAAACCTATAACAGACAGCAGCAGCCTATCCTCAGAAAATAAAATTATTTAACTAATAACCATGGTGGTGGGGAGGGAAACAATCAAGACACTGGCTTTTTTCCAGTTTAAACATGTTTACAGGTCAGCGTTACTCTACCGGTGCTACTGTAGGAATATTCAGCGAGTCAGAACACCGGTTCAGTGTTTATCTGTCTGACAGATTCAGCTAAGTATATGTCAACTAATAAACCTCCTTCAGTGAACATGTTGCTTCCATAAAATAAATCTCCGCTGCAGTTTGAAGTCTTTTGAGTGATTTGGTGACGGAGCAGCAGCTGATAGATGTTAGCTTAGCATACTCAGCAGGAGGGTCAACACTAGACGTTTGAGTCCTTTACTGCCACCTATACCTCTGCACAAGCGGCCGATTTAAAGCCAAAGTAATCCCAAATATGTGACTGTGTTCTTTAGCAACTATTTAATCCATTTTTGGACTTTTGTGTTCTAATTTGGCAAGTCAGTCCATGCTGGTTTACATTGCTACACCTACAAAAATGTAATCTGTGCGAATATAGTCATATTTAAGACTGATAATGGGCGATTGGAAAAAAGTGACATATTGCCCAACCTTAATACACATACTGTTGGAAAGGGCAGAACTTTTTTTTTTCTTTAATTTAAACAGTGGTTTGTGTGGATAGAATCATATTGCACAGTCGCTACTGTGCATTTAGAATCTTTAAAGTGATAATATGCAACTTTTTCATATTTTAAAATCTTTTCCTTGAGTCAGTATGTGCTAATATGACCCTTTACAGAGTTAATGAAAAGTCACTTAGCCCCATCTGGTGATTAGATCTGGAATACCACGATTGCAAGATCTCCGTCACGGTACCCAGGAAGTCACGTGTCTCACGAGGGTTGGGCTAACCCAAAGTGGCTAGCTGTTATGCTAGTGCTGGAGTGTTTTTAGCTCATGATTCCTGATTTTTTTTCAATCTCTCCCTGCTTGAACACAGCTGATTTCTTTGAAAGAGTAAATAACCGCTCCTGTAGAAAGCTATGAAGGCTGAGGAGACATTTCAACAGGTAGATATTGGCGTTTAGAAGCTGAAACGATCTGGTAACTTTTTAATGCAGTAATTTTAAACGGACACCAGAGGGCGCCCAAAACAAGCAAAACTGCATATTATCGCTTTAAGTTAATTTTTTCATTTAGCTGCTTAGTGTTCAAATTGAGTCTTGTTGAGGTAGAAAACATTGTTTTTATCATTTAGACGAGCTTCTTCCTATTGAGTGGATATGCAGCATGCATATATTAGTAAATGCATGCCTTTGGAATGAATTTGTTGCTGGAAGTGCTGCGGTACCAGGACCACTCTGGGGAAACAGGTTTGTTCATTTATCGCATGTGATAACATCATCGCGATATTAATAACCACCGTTATCGCACATCGTAGGTTTTGTGCAGCCCTAGAGAAAAACATCATCTCTGTCTTTGCCTTTCTGCAGCAGGCTAAAGCAACATGACCAAACTATTACGACAATAAATGATCAAAGCTGCACAACAGCCTGCTTTTCGGAAAAAAATCTGACAAATTTCCATCCCAACAGGAGAGCTACTGGTCACCATGGAGAACAGTGAGTACAATGTGAGCTGAGCTGACTAAAGATCTCCGAGTCAAAAATATATCACTTCTATAAACAGACGAACTAGAAGCATATGACTCTGTTAAACAGCTAACCAAAAGAAATGACTAAGATATAGGTCAGCAGAGTTCAACATGCCCTGATGCACCGAGTCCATTGTTTCTGTTGGACTTTCTGCTCCACTAACACCACAAAATAAACAAAACATGACGTCGTAAAGGAAAAAGACAATCATAAAAATAACAGTATATTTAATGATTCAACAACAGTAGAAGACAGTGTGCTGTAGGTGGAGACTCAGGTCTGCATAAATTAAGGTCAACATGAGCCCTTTGGCCGCTAACTAATTATGTCCAATTAACTTCACCTTTGCACTTAATGGTCCAGTGACAACCCATCTGAAACGTCAAGCTGACACAATAACAACTCACTAATAAAAGTAGAACTGGAGGGGTTTTTAAGCTCACCTGATTTAAGTCTTCATCGTTCAGCAGATGTGACTCTCTGGGTTTGAAGCAGTTCTGACATTTACTTTTGTTGAAAATGTTGGCTTGAAATTTCCGACAGGCGTTTTCTTTAAGTGACATGGTCACTGGCTGGAAGGGGCGAAACTTTGAGGAGAAAAGTCCTTTTAACGAAATTCACTTTTCGACAAAAAAACAAACAAAAGCGTTAAACCCCTTAAATAAAATAAACTTCCACCATGGAAAACTGAGCAAAGTCCGTTAACGAGCCGCGCTGTTCACCTGTCCCGGGTGTCCCGAGGCGGTGAATCGTCTCTCCTTAAGTGACATCAATGATGGTCATCCTGCGCGAGGAGCCGTCTCGTGCAGCTAACTTTGACCTGCCAACTTTTTCGCTACGAGCTTTCCGAGAAGTTGTCGAATGTGCGGTTAAAAACAAAAACGCGTTCACGTTCCTATCTCAAAAACGTCCTGCGGCGAGTTGTCGGAGCTTCACAGGTGACATTCCGGGCCTCCAGCTCACTGCGAGGGTCCCGTCAGCCTCCATCGGGCGGAACGGCTCTAACCGAGGGGAGGGGGAGTCCACTTTGGCCCCTCTCTCTCTCCGTCTTTCTATCAAACAAGTGAGCCCGCGGACATTGTTGTTGAATCTAACCCTTCTAGCGTGTCTCTTTACGGCCGAACATCGTTGTACAACTTTAGAAACGCCATCGACGAGGCTGTCACGCCACTGTATCCATCGCGTTGGGGTCCTGTTCGTCGTCCCGCTGCTCTCGGTGGCTGAGCTACGCAGTCTGCGGTCGATGTTTTCGTGAAAATCTTCGTTTGGGCCGGACTTCCAGTCCGCAAAGAGCAGGGGACGGGCTCTGAGTGAGTGACAGCTCTCTCAGCCAATCACATCCATGAGTACGGCTCATCTGACCAATAGACATTCCCCTAATGTTTTCATTTAAAGCTAGGTGGGCTTTAAAGAGCCCACGAGAACAAATATTATCTTCCATGTTAAAAACAAAATGCTATAATGCATAATGTTTTTAAACACGATTTATGAACTTTACAAGAAATGAAAACCGATGGGTGATATTTGTTTTAGTGACAATCAACAAAGATTTGATTTATTGCATTTTAACTGATTTTTCTGGTATGCTAATTGTTAAAATCAGAATAAATTGGGTTAAGGGGCAAAGAAAAGGTACCTATGCAACAACTGGATTCAACAGTTTCATAAAGCTTATGTGTTTCACTTATAGGAAAATTTAGTGCATTTTCTTGTATTCCTATGTTTCCAGCATCTATGCAGCCAATATTAATTTTGATATGATACACATTAAAGTTGGGGAGCCTAATAGAGTTTAGTTTACAATGCTCCCCCCCCCCCCCCCCCCCCCATTATGTTATAAAATATGTCTCAAAATTACAGCCACTGCTCTTGTAGAGTGAATTCCCAGCTCCACAGCCCCATCTGCTGGTCTAAAATTGCAAAAGTTGGGAGGCAACAATAAACTTTATTTGCTTCTAAAAGACTTTCCTCTTGTGGGTGGTTGGCCTAAATCTGGTTGTATATTTGCATAAATATGCACTTTACAAATCATGTAAATTAACTTAACACATTTACTTAAATAATAAACAATGAAATATTTTTATTTAAGGTAATTAAAGTGGTGGTGATGAAGCAGCAATGTCAAGGTACAGAAACAGTCCCATGTACCACATTTTGTTTAGGATAAAACATGAAACAAACATAAGCACTTGTGATTTCTTCAGTAATATAATGAAATACATTTCAGTGATTATTAATCCACATATGTATATTATCGGATATGAACAGAAAACAGCTAAATAACTTCAGGAACAAAAATACATCATGCAAACCTTTGGTGATTTTTTAAAGTTTAAACTATAATTCATGTGTTTTTTTCCTACAAGGGCTGTCAGGACACACGGTTCTGTGATTTCAATAAATCTCATCTTGTGGCTGAACATAAAATGGTTTTGTGCAGTTATTTCTAAAATAAATACAAACTGATGCAACTAAACTAAGACAAAGTAAAAACATGAGTGGACAGGTAGGAAGGCAGTTCAGATCACAACAAAACAACAGAAACACGATACAAAAACTCAAATAATAAATACATGAATTGTGTCTTTTTTCTAACTAGAACTTCCAAAAATGTTCAATGTGAACATAACTTCTAAAAAAACAAAATCATGAGTTCTCATGTTCACAGGTTCTGTAGCTTTCACCTTTAATAACAGAAAGAGATAGATAAATTACCTGGAAAGTTCTAGTCTGTTCTATTCCGATTTTATTTATTTTATTGTGTCGAATTCATCGACATGAACATAAATCCTAATGAGACAGAACTGGAGCTGCACAGCACTGAAAAGTACACCTCATAATAGGCTGGTTTTAAAAAAGATTTGCCTTCTTCTTCATGTCGTTACGTTTCCAAAGAGGGAGTCTGTCGAATTCCTGGATATACATCCCAAAGATGTCAAAGAAGGAATCTGGGGAAAGGTGACGCTGCAAAGGAGAAAAGGGCAGAAATATGTCAGTGATGTCAACATGTTTCATCATCAGTTTAAAAATATATTTTACCTCCAGCCGTGTTCTGTCCACATCCTTGGGAAGCTTCACTCGTCCTCTGTTCGTAACCATGAGCATTTCATACGGGTAGACCTTCAGGGATCAAACACGGATGATTTATATGAGAACGCTTCCTCGATGGGGCGTTTTGTTAAAGTTGTGTTACAAATCACTTCACACAGACAACAGCTTCTAAACGAGCAGATCACAAAAGTCAATTAAAGCAAATGAACAGCAGCTAAGACAGTTAAAGCATCATGGAAACTTTAGAGTCTTGCTTCTGAGTGCGTTTATCAAAAAACTCCGATACATTTCACATTAATGATGATTTAACTGACTTCAGTACATCAGTGTTAAGTCTGTGCTGCAAAAATGCTCACCCAGAACTCTGTTTTTGGCAGAATATTAGTACAAGTATCCATTAAAAACAAATAAATAATACTTGCTTTTGTCTCCAACAAATTAGGCATAGAAACGCCTCGGTCCATTCGTGAAAATGGAAGGTGATCGTCATGGGTGAGCTACACGATGAGGCAAACACATGCAGAAAGCAACATGATCAAGGTTAGTCTCTAAAAGGCAAGCAGGGAGCAGTTAGGATCATTATTTTATTCATCTTTCTCTTTTATATTCTGCAGCTATTTTATATTATAATTTTTGCAGTTCATGCAGCATGTTTTGTTTTATTGAATTAGAATGATTTACTGTATTTGAAGTGTGTTTTTTGCCGATAAACTGAGATGTTGTCGTATAGAGAAGACTTTCATTGCAGATTTGAGATACTGAATGAACAAAACATGCAGATGCACAAAGAGCATCTACGTTAATACTTCACATACCTTAAAATCTAAAAGGCAAAAGGGGAAAAAGAAAGTCAGAATATAATTAGTTTAATGACATGAGATTAAGTTGTAATAATAACAAAAATTGATCATAAATAGTCTACGTACTGAATCTGTCTCCATTGGTGCTGCAGAAATCTGCAGACTGAGGCTTGATGACAAAAAAAAGTGTAAGAAAAACATTTTAATTGTTATTATTCAACTTTAAAAAGTTTGTTTTGCCTAAAAATGTGTTTTTCAGAGCATTTGGCAACATTAAAGGCATACTATGCAATTTTGCTTGTTCTTAGCACCCCCTACTGTCCGTTTTAAATCACTGCAGTAAGAACATTACCATTGTTTCTGCTCAGAAACACCTAAATCTAACTGTTGAAATGTCTCCTCGGTCTTCATTTCTTTCTACTGGAGCGGTTCATCACTCATTCAAAGAATCAGCTGTGTTCAAGCAGGGAGAGATAGAACAAATCAGGAATCATGAGCTAAAAACACTCTGGAGCTAGCATAACAGGTAGCCACATTGGGTTAGCCTAACCCTTTGAGATACGTGACTTTGTGAGACTTCAGGGCACCAGACCGGAGACTCAGAAGTTGCAAACGTGGTATTCTGGACACAAGCAGCAGATGGGACTGAGTGACTTTTCATTAACCCTAAAGGGTCAGATTAGCACAGACTGGCTGAAGAAAAAGATTTAAAAGTATGACAAAGTTGCATAGTGTGCCTTTAATGTCACTAAATTAACGCTTTGTTAATAAATACTGTATTTAGATTTGAAAAAAGTACAGGTGTTGTTTATTTTTACCATATTTAAGAAGTTGTGACCATACACAGGTAAAGAGGTCGTCTGGGATGTGCAGGAGCTCAGATCTGTGTGAAAGTGACACAGCAGACAGGTAAGCTCATTGTGAGACGACTTAGTCAGAATCAGCTCGTTGCCCAAAATAGATCCGACTTCCTGAGGAAAATATACCGTCAGAGGTTTGTGTGTTGTGAAACTGGCACCCAGGTCTATTTATTCATTCACCCAGTTTAGTTTAAATGAGCATTTTCATTAACTAGCCAAGTTGTATACTCAATAGATCCAAATGAAAGGACAAACCATTCAGCTGAATGTGTTTTTATAAAAAACAATGAACTAACACAACCAATCATATGGGCATAGATTAAAATGTACTAGATTATAAACAAATAGAACATAAGAATGGATACATTCAGTCATTCATGACGTTTTAAAGGGGATTTAAAAGCTGTACCTTGCTGTTTATAAATCGGAGGCCTCCTGTACAAATCAAAGCCTTCGTCTGCTGGAAGAAAAGATGCAGAGTTAGCAGGAATTTTGTCTCAAAGTGTTACATGATGCAAACAATGTGCCGTCTCTCTGGCAGCTCTGGCAATTATCTTTGTCCTTCAAACTGACTTTGAATAAATAAACACTTTGCTCACTTCCTGTACACAGAAATCCAAGCTGTTTGCTCTGTCAGTGGTTTGTGACTGATGTTCATCTCTACAGAGAACTCAGTCTGGTTAAAGTTAGTCATGATCTAATAATAATTGCATACTCACTGTAACCGGGATTCATGGTGGTATTTTCACTTGTTGTATATTAAGTTGATGGTTTGATTGTTTTTTGCTTTACTGTGTGCTTTTATACTGTTGTTTTTTAACTTGTTACTTTTATTATGTTTATTGTGATTTCCTACTGTACGGTGACCTTGAGTGTCAGAAAGGTGCCAAAAATAAAATGTATTATTATATTTATTATTAATAAAAGTAGAGCTGATATAAAAAATGTGCGTAAACTAATGTATTCAATTATTTAATCAATAATTTTATTTTTTTATTTTATTTAAAAAGATTTATTTCATTCAAAAAAATTAAAAAATAAATCAAAATGTACATTACATTAAATTAGAATGAAAGGGAACAGATAGAAAAAATAATCTTATAATTTCTGCCCCTTTTGACACAAAAAATATAATACATTCTTACTTTGAGTTTTCAGACACACAGATGCAACACCATCCTGCTCTAAGTTTCACATTTGATCAAAAACAAATAAAACACAATTATTTTACATTCTGATAATTACATATTACACTAGATTTGATGCATATTTTAAATATATTTAATGATTTTGCTTGTTTCAATTCCCTGTTAAGGTCATTCCACAGTTTCACACCCTTCACAGAAATACAACGTTCCCTAATAATAATAAATAAAATATAAATAATAATAAAACTGTATAAAAACCGCAGTAAAGTAGTTCAAGCCAAACCAGGCAGGAGTCACATCCTGTTCAGGAGCTCTTTCCATTTGGTCCACTGTGTTAATAATTGATGTGTTTAAAGTGATAATATGCAACTTTTTCATATTTTTAAATCTTTTCCTTGAGCCAGTATGTGCTAATCTGACCCTTTACAGAGTTAATGAAAAGTCACTTAGCCCCATCTGGTGATTACAGCCGGAAAACCACGATTGCAAGATCTCCGTCGTCGTCACGGTACCCAGGAAGTCACGTGTCTCACGAGGGTTAGGCTAACCCAAAGTGGCTAGCTGTTATGCTAGCGCTGGAGTGTTTTTAGCTCATGATTCCTGATTTTTTTTTCAATCTCTCCCTGCTTGAACACAGCTGATTTCTTTGAAGGAGTAAATAACCGCTCCTGTAGAAAGCTATGAAGGCTGAGGAGACATTTCAACAGGTAGATTTAGCAGTTTAGAAGCTGAAACAATATGCTAACTTGTGTAATGCAATTATTTAAAACGGACACCAGAGGGAGCCCAAAACAAGCAAAACTGCATATTATCACTTTAAATATTAAAGGATGTAAAAGTATCTGCCGAAATGTTTTTTCTTGTTTATGCCTAATAAACCCTTCATATTTAATTGAAACAAATAATGTTTTTTTTTGTGTGTGTGTGTGTGTGTGTGTGTGTGTGTGTGTGTGTGTGTGTGTGTGTGTGTGTGTGTTTAAATCAAAACTCTAATTTGTCATTTTTAAAGACATTTTTATTAAGTAATTTTAAATGTGTTGTTTTTTGGCTTTTATTTTTTAAATTTTTAACAAACAGCAACATGCTCCTGCCTCCTCTCCCCGATCCTCATCACCTTCTACGGGGGCGCGGTGGAGTGTCACTGCATCACCGTGTGGTTTAGTAACTGCAGTGCAAAAGACCTGCAACAGGGTGTGAGAATATCTGAAAAGATCACATCAATTCAGGATCTTTTTCTCACACGCTGCAGAGAGCTTCTGAAATATTCAAAGACCCCTCCCACCCTCTCATGGACTCTTTAACTTACTGCTATCAGGCAGGAGGATCCGGGGCATCAACAGCACTAGGTTCTGTAACAGCTACACCCTCAGGCTGCAGTGAATTATTGCTTCTCTTCCAGTGATGAGCAACTGGCAGCTTTCTGAGCTCTGACCACTAGATGGCTCTGCTTTTTAAAGGAAAAACAAATATCTGCACCACCTTTCTCTGTCTTTGTGTTATAACCATCAAACTGGTCTATGGTTAGTAGCTTGTAATGCAGACTAGGTGTCAGTTACTTGTAAATACACACTCTAGAGGAAGCAGAGGTGAAATGAGGTGAAAGGGTTGCAGAAGGAACTTACCTTCAGTTTTAGAGAACAAGTGGTGACATAAAGGAGAAGTGGGACAATTGACATTTTGAATTCCAGTGAGCAAAGAGGAAGAAAGGGCCAAACCTTGTTATTTCACAAAGACAGAAGGAGGGGAAAGTGTTAGGGAGGAGGAAGAAAAGTTCAGTGATTTGACTTGTTTTTTAAAGGGAGGTGATTTTTGATGCATCGGAGCGATTTCTGTGTGCTTTTCTCACCCGGTCGGTGGAAGTGCTGCGGTGATCTGGACAGAGTGGGGGTGTAGCTGTGGCGATAGCTCAGGGTTTGGCCTCCAAACGATCCATGACTTGGAGATTTTGGCATGCATGTTCTGATTTCAAAACTCTCCTTGAAAAAGAAAAAACAAAAAGAGATAAGCAACGTGAAACACTCAACTAGCCAAATACTGGGGACTTTATTTACCTCTGTAGTTTCAGATATGTTTCCTGCTGACTAAATAAAAAAAACACAAAATGAATCATCACATTGACCAGATGTGGCTGTAGATTAAACGTGATTACAGAGAGTAAAGTTCAGGTGAAAACATTTCTCCCATCTTAAAAATCTTATTCCAGTTTCTTCATTAGACGTTTATGACTGAATCAGTTACATTTAAATTAAAAAGTCTTCACAGGAAGTCAGACAAATCTGAAATAACAAAAAGGATTCTTGAAATTATTCTAAGGCTGAAAACATAGCTGTTCATACTTTCAGTCTGTGCTGAAACCTGAGACATTTTTAACATCTTGAAAAAACTCATAGGAGCCACAAAATAAACTTTATCTTTAACATCTGAATTTGACATTTTCTTGTTGATTTATAAGCATTAAAGAGATAAAGACCATAAAATTACAGTTTTTGTTGAGAAGGTCTTTTAATTCTCATTTTTGCAGAATTGCTCAGTCAATACATCAAAAAACAACAACAATAAAACTTTTTTGAAATTTTTGGGAGACCTAAACAGACGACTAAAACATCCTTAAGATGTCAGGGTTTTATCATTTTATTCCAGTGTTACAGGTAATATCATGCTGTATGGTACTCCCTATGTAATACTTTGACGTCTTAAAGTTTCATAAATACCAGTGCATTTTTAAAACTACATTTTGCTTTTCCAGATGTTTTCCTCAGAGATCTAAAAATGCTAGTTGTTTGTTTTAGACCTAAAACGCTTTGTATGTTAGAAAGTGTGCGAAGAAGCTATCAAACTATTAGCTCAGAAGTAAAGCTGATCACTGCATTTGTAAATGTTTTTGGTTCTAATGTGAGCTATTTTTTTAGCACTGACACTGAAAATGATCAGAAACTTGAACATTCTTGCACCAATTTGGATTGTAGATCTGCTGAAACAATCCTTTCCTATTGCCAACTTAAAGCAGCACTGAGTGACTTTTAACCAGTAGGGGGCAGTAGGAGGCTACGATTAAAAGTTTCACTTTTACCGTCGTAAATCATCTCACGCCTGAACTTTTTCCAGCCCAGTCTGCGACAGCTTTCAGCTAACGATCTGTCAGACAAGTTGTTGTTTTTATATTTCTTTTGAATGTATAAATATATAAGTTCATAAACAGTCTATCTTTCTCTCTCTGCCGGTTCTGCCGTAAAGCAGAAAGTGACATCATCTTTGAAGGTACGGGCCGAGGCTCAAAACTGTCTAGTGCGGTATCTGGCCAGTAGAGGGCAGCAGAGTGCTGTCAAACATGAAACTGGTCAAGTTTCTAACTAAATAATCATTGAGATCAATTTTAATGCTCTAACTTAAAGTCTTAAAAACTGCTCAGTATTGCTTTAAATATAAACATTTGTCAAATTCAAGTCATTCTAAATCAAAGCTACCGGGAGCCACTTCAGGTTCTCAGGCTGCAGACCTGGACTATTGAATACATATTGAAACTAAATGAATGCCCCCTAGTGGCTGGCTGCAGTGTAATTGTTAAGCCCCACCCCCTGCATTTAAATAAATGGGACTTGATGAAAGCATAAAATACACATCAAATAATTTCTGCAGGCCTTAACTCCTGTTGGTTAGTTACCTGCTGCTTAATGTTCAAATATTTATTTTTTGATTACATTTAGCTGTAAATATTATAGAATTGTGTGGGAGAGTAAACAGGATATTATGAAGTCACTTTTGAACACCTGAAGTAGGCAGAGATTTGTTGTTCATTATCATTGATGTTGATGGGAAATACTGTGAGAGACTTGCTGTTATCAGCGTTCAGATGACCTAAACGCCACTGGGCTGGGACTGGTGGCGACACATTTCAAACAGCATCTGGGAGGGAGTATCCCAAATGTGTTGACGTGTTTGTTGGGGTTGTAAATTTAGAGTCACAAAACCTCACTTATGTGTAACAGGAATTTTCAGCATGTTTGCAAGTCAGAAATTATCTTCAAATGATCACAGTGTTGTTGCTGTATCTGGAACCCTTCCTACGGTCGTTTGCATGGGTCAAAAAGTGTCATAAATAGTAAACTGCTTTGGGAGGGGTTGGCAACTAAATTACAACAAGTTATCAGAAACTGCAAACAATTTAAGACTTAAAGTGATAATATGCAGTTTTGCTTGTTTTGGGCGCCCTCTGGTGTCTGTTTTAAATCACTGCATTGAATAAAGTAGCCCATAGTTCTTGCTTCTAAACTGCTAAATCTAAGTGTCTCCTCAGCCTTCATAGCTTTCTACATGAGCGGTTATTTACTCCTTCAAAGAAATCAGCTGTGTTCAAGCAGGGAGAGATGGGAAAAAATCAGGAATCATGAGCTAAAAACACTCCAGCGCTAGCACAACAGCTAGCCACATTGGGTTAGCCTAACCCTTGGGAGATACGTGACTTTGTGAGACTTCAGGGAACCGGAGCAGAGACTCAGAAGTTACAAACGTGGTATTCTGGATCCAAGCAGCAGATGGGGCTGAGGGACATTTCATTAACCCTGTAAAGGGTCAGATTAGTGCAGACTGGCTCAAGGAAAATATTTAAAAACATAAAAAAGTTACATAGTGTGCCTTTAATAAAGAAATGTGGATAAATTGCAAAAATAAACTTTGCATTAGTCATACATTTGTCACAGTTTGTTTACCTGAATGTATATGAAACATGTTGGAAAAGTGTCATATGTACCAGTAAAGTGTGACTGCAGAAAAAAATGCATTTTTTCCTGTAAAACTTTGTCTCCATTTAGTCACAGCCCAGTGAGTTATAAAGAAAGTGCCAACCCTAACACAAGTGCATGCACACACAATGCATGGATGAGGAAAGTATGAACAACTATGTTTACAACCTTAGTCCTGTGTTTATTCTGGACGAGGGCTTCAGGCAAAGTCTCACAAATAAAAATCGAATCAGCAGACTAGCATTCTGCAGGTCTGCTTTCCCCAATTAAATTATATTTTTAACCAAAGGGGAAGACGTCGTATTATGGTTCGACTCATTAATCAAACCAAGAGCAAACACCAAAACAGTGACACACGTTACCTCTGTAGGGCTCAGCATGTGCTGCCTGTCGCCTTTATCGTCCAAAGTAGAGAAGTTGTTGGTCGCAGACTTATAAGATAACATGTCGGGATGCTCTATATCAAATATAGCCTTGACTCTGGGAATTGCTGCTAGGTCTCGGTAATCAATGATCTCGTTATCTACTTTCGCCTGAGGGGGTTGGGACAGAGGAGAGGAGACGGACACAGGAGACAAAAGGAGGAGTTGGTTCAGGTGAGAGATCATCACTGCAGGGAGGAATGAAGCTTTAATCCCAAAACACCGCAGCTTTCCAACTTTGGCACATAAAGTCACCAGATTCCTAAGGTTGTCCTATTCTTAAGGCTTTCAACAAATAAAAAGAGAGATTTTTGGCTTAAATGCTGAGATGTTTTAATGGGAGTAAAGTTTCTTCCATACGTCACCATCACAGATAAAAGGAGGCTGGGTGGAGGAGTAAAGCACTAAAGCACCATTTATATGATCAAAGTCAATCTGAGCCTTAATCAGACTGATTGATCACATCAGTTCATCTGATGTGGATGTTTTCTCAATCAACTCATCAGTGAATTGAGAAAAAAAAATTTAATAACACTTTCTCCAACAGAAAATGTGAAATTTGTTCCGATCAGTCAAGGTTTAATATATATCTGTAACATAAAATTAAGAAATAATGATATTCATTCTAATATTTGTCCATTTCGTCAACGTGAAACGTTTTGCACAAGCGACTCATCCAAGCGACTCCCCTGTATTAAATAAACGTATTTCAGTGAGACATAAAATGTGACAAATGCATCATAGAAGAAGCAGAAGACGTTAAAACGTACAC
>SSNR01000794.1:10931-27148 GCA_006937965.1 Callopanchax toddi | reverse complement strand
CCACACACACACACACACACACACACACACACACACACACACACACACACACACACACACACACACACACACACACACACACACATGCATGCAAAAACATCATCTGCCCAAGTTATACATGTTGCTGTAACACTGCAATCTTGTGAATGTTAAAAGCCAAGCGTGCAACCTTTCTGCAAACAGGAAGTCAGTTTGTCAGCACAAAGCTACCAAAATAAGTGTCCTCTCAGTCACTTTTAGTTAACAAATACCAGGAATCTTTCACAATCAAAGTCAAGCATCGTCTAACTGTTCACTACTTAGCAGCTCCTCATTCAGTTTATTATGGTATTATCATAAACAAGCTATGTGCCCTCAGTCTGCTCACTCTGTAAGAGGGAAACGCAGGTCTGCAGACGTTATTAACCTTCAGCTCATGTGAGGGGAAAAAGAAATCAAGACAGGGTGTCTTCGACCTGCTGACCTGAGAAGGAAAGCAACATATAAAGAGATCCATCTAAAAGTAAAATCCATGCTTCAAACTCTTTGATTTGCATAAAAGTGATTGAATCTAGAAATCATCGAGTGTTTTGTTCATCTTACCCTGCAACTGTCCTCAGGTTTGATGCTTTCTTTGCAGTTTGGGTGCCAGATTGTTGATCCTGAGAAAACAAGAGGAATAATCATTTGTTGTTGCTGTTACAAGAAAAAAGTAATGATTTGGCCTTGATAATAAATATGAATTCAATCAGATCACAACTGATACAGACTGAATAATCAGACCTTGCAGATACATTTCTTCTCCTTCTGTGAACACTTTGTTACATCTGCAGCATCTCGCACAGCTGGGGTGGTAGTGTGTGTGTCCGGCCTGGAACACACAACCGGAAACAGCACAAAGTTTCCATTTGAAATATAATCTTTGCATCCAAAATCAGTTGATTCAATTAAAAATATTAGACCCACAGGATCAAACCTGGATTATTTCATCCCAGTTCGTCCTCAGGCTTTTTAGATATCAATTTCAAAACTTCTAATATTCAAAGTTTTGGTTCAGATGCACAAATATTTTACTCTTGATTATTAATTATTCATTTATTTTTGTTAGGTGTTTGTGTCTTGTAAAGAAAACACAATTTTACAAGTGTTTGTTTATCATGTGAGATCAGTTTTCAAAGTCATGACCTCAGACATCAGGTATTTTCAATTTTTATAAGCAGATAACAAAAATATTAATTATTATACCATTAAAGGAAATAAAATGTTGATAAAGCTGTAAAATTGGCATTTTCATCAATGTGTCCAGCTAAGAACTTTCAAGTAATGAGACAGAAATAATAAAAACTACATTTTCTCAACAATTTTGTAAAATTATAATTATACATCAACTTTTCTTTAAAAGTTAGTTACAGATTTTTTTGCACAAACTGATGCATCCTAATTCCTCTATATGTTTGGATGGCAACTTTTAGAAAGACAGAACAGAAACGAAGTGTTATAAAATCAGCATTAGGTCTCATCTATAGAAATATAATATCAAGATACGTAAAGCGCCCCCTAGTGGCTGGCTAGACTTTTTCTTGACTGAAAAGCAAAAATACATCTCAGATACTTTTTCCCTGGATCTGAAAAAAACAACAACATGGCAGCGTCTGTAAACTGAATATTAAAAAACGACACATTGACACGTCATCCATCATGACTCAGTCTTCAGACTTACCTCTAGAACTTTTCCTGTTATGAACCTCTGACATGCTTCACATTTGACCCCAAACTGAGTCTGGTAGTCTCTCTCACAGTAGGCTGCACCATCTCTGAAAAATATAAGTTACATTCAAGGTATTCTGAGACGACTTTTATAACATGTCTTATGAAAAAGGCAAAACTGGAATCAGAGGAAGCAGGTCTGAATTTACTTGCTGATATATTCTCCGTTCAGGACCCTCCTGCAGGCTTTACACTTGAAGCAGCCGATGTGCCACTGACCACCCAGAGCTAACAGAGCCTGGCCGTTCTTGATGTCTCTACCACAACCAGCACAATCTGAAAAAAACACACATGAATATATAACACTATTATACAAACTGCTCTTTTTAGTAGCTTTTTAAAATAAGCAGCTTTTTGTGCAATCCTGCAGACAGATCCAACAAATCAGAGGCGTATTGAATCCTCTTTTACTTTATATCTATCAGTTTAGGTAGAGGCATGGTGGAAAAGGATGATTGCATGTATTATTGTTTATTAAATGTACATATTATGTACAATATCCTGAGTTGAGTTGAGAATGATGTTTCTAAAATCAAATGAGCCTTCAGATTTCTAATGGATTTTCTTAAATTGTTTGTCTTCTTGTTTTAAACAAATATGGCTTCCTCCTGCAAACACAATGCAAGAGATTTCTGCTAAACAATGGAACACTGGCAGAACCCTGCAAGTGGTTTATCTCCCTGAACTCTATAACAGATGTGATGCTGACCTGACTCAAATGCATAAGATTAAAAAATAATAAACAAAACTATAGGTAGCTTGGTCAGATATTGTAGTTGGCCAGTCTCCAGGGCATAATCCACTTTCTATTTCAGATTCATAATAGCATGTAATAAATACATTTCATATCAAAGTGAAATGGAATGCACTCACTACTGGGACAACTGATTTGATAAGAAGAAGCCGTGGGTTTGTTACAGCGCTGACAGAGGCAGTCCTTTCCTCTGAAGGTCACACAGTCTCCTGCAGGAAAAGGCTTTCTGGGAAGCAGAGAATCAAAGCTGAGATAAGTCACACAAACTCACAACTCAGACCTACAACTGCCAGAATAGTCAGGATTACTTGCAAACGGTGCAAACAAAACAAGCTGGGTGGTAGGACTTCCCCAACACTGTCACCACCTCCCCCTCCACAAATTCACCACAGTTGTTGCAGGGAGTGCCGTGAAGACGCTGGAAGTCGACAGGGCACAGGCAGTCCCCACTCCTCATGAAGAAACCACTGTGAGCCAAGTCACAGCCGCACACTGCACAACAACAGAAACCGATCACAAGATACTGAAGAATAATCCGACATCAAGCAGTTTGTTCATCTAAATAAGCATGAAATCAAATCATCTGAATTACTGGAACTTTTAAAAGAAAGTACAGTAAATGAGCATGAGAGCATGTTGCAACTAGCAGCACAAAGTACATTTCACCTTCAGAAAACCAATAAAAAGTTTAAACATTGCACAAAACAAGCACATTTTCTAAACTCATATACAGTAAAGTGCATTAAACACAAAACCCCCCTACAACAGATTAATGATCCTAAAATTGCTAAGCTAACCCAGGAGATTAGCATCAAATTCAACACCATTGCCGCAGCATTCCCACTATGCTCATTTTAACCAAAATATATTTAGACAGGCCTCAAAAACATTACAAACTTGACTGTTTAAGAATCTTACAGCCACAAAGACCTTCTGAGGTCAAAATGAATAAAAAAATATTTTAAAACAGTAAGCAAACTAGCTACTAGCTAAAAGCTAACCTTTTTGTTTTCTTTGCTTTTTTGTTATTTTAAAACGGTAACAGCAGAAAATAAAACGTGATACTTTTTAAAGCATTTATGTAATTTAGACTTTTTCATAAATCAGATATTTATCTGTGCGTTTAGTAAATAAACACCATCCCTACAGTGTGCAAGCTAATGGATGCTACTGTTAGCATTTCTGTGCTTGTGTATCTGTATATACATTTATTGAGTTTAAAAAACAAAATCAAATAAGTATTTTCATGCCTAAATACTTTTAATGATACAACAAAAAAACAGAAGAGAACTGAAGCTGTAATTGTTCTAAACTTAGCATAACCTTGAAGGTTGTTGTGAAGGACTCAAGGTTGTTGTGATTTAGACCTCTTATGCAACCTGGGTTTTTGTCATCAGATTTTAAAATTGTCTTAGTGAAAGAAAGTGAATCCATCATCGTTTTTTATCCGCTAAGTGACAGGTTACAGGATGTGCTGCTTTCTGTTTGGGGACATTTGATATGATCAAACCCACAATGTCCTTCAGAGCGTCCATAACAGAATGTAGTGAGATACCAAAAACAGATTTACACCGCTCTATTTCTGTCCCACTGTGACTCACTCACAGCTGAACCCAGTTTGTTTTCTTTCTTCCTGTCTATATTTAAATGACAAGCGTTGTTTCATACATGAAACATAAATGAAATGGTATTAATCTGATTTTAAACTGAGCTATAACCCACTTTATCTAAACCACTCTCCTGCAGCTTTTCTGTCCTGAAAGCATCCTTGTTTCTCTCTGCACTGATTACTGAGGGAAGGCAGCAACACCAGAACCTTGTCAGGACTCATTAGTCAGGACAATAGCATGCTGGGAAAATATGTCAGCTATGAAGCAGGGTAACTCTAGTGAATGAGCATCGTGACAGAGGGTTTCACAACAGCTCATTGTAGATGGAGAATGTTTTCTAAGAATTGGATTTGAAGGCACCTCATGACCATCATTACTTGACTCACCTTTGCATGTGAAACACTTGATGTGGAAGTAGCTGCTCTGCACCCGCAGCACCTCTCCTTTGCATGACCCCCTACATCTGACACACTGGATGATCTGCTTCCCTGCTGGTGGACTGGACTGGCAGCCATCCTGGGCGGGTAGCACTACAGGGACAGAGGACACATCAGTCAAGACCAGATCAGTTCTTTTTAAAGTGAACTTGAACCAGTTAAGATGCATTGCATTTCTAATGTTGACTCTTGAATACACCTCTTCTATCTTAGTCTGTTCTGTTAGATAAATCAGAATATTTATGATTGATGCACTGAGCCTGTTTTGTGCAGAAAAACTTGCAAAGTCAATTTTAAGATGATTCCAAGTTCACTAGAAGTTTTTTTTTGTCCAACATTATTGGACACCAGAGCTCAAAATCATGAGGATTCGTCTTCTTGGGATGATGTGCAACTGGATTTTGAACCTCCTGACTTTTATTTTATGAGCATCCTGTGTGGTAAACAGCATCCTGACATCTAGTCTAACAGCAGCCTCCCTTCTCTAGAGGACATTTGCAGATCCAGAACCAGAGCACAGAACATAATGATGAACCATTCAGCACGTAAAGTATTCACCCTTTTTCCTTTAGGCAGAAGACTGATCAGCCTCACGGCCCAGAAGACAAGGAACAGCTTTGTCTTTTCAGCTTCTTAAACTCTGACCCCTAAGCTGCACCTATGCACGAATACTTGGAAAAAATCTGAACCGCTCAAACATCAAGAACCATCCTTGTGGTTTTATACAAGTTTTTAAAATATCTTCACTTTTGATAAATATAGAAAAACATAAATGCAAAGAGTTTTAGCCTCCAGTCTGAGTTACCAAGCGGCAAAAACTCATCCTTTCTCTGCAGATATTTTAATATTAAAGTATATATTTTTCACATAAAGAGTCAGGCCAAATGGTTCATAAAGAATCTCGTTTTCTCTCTTTATCTTCTCCACGCTTGCAGCAGAAGCAGTGGATGCCTGCACAATCTAATCAGTCCACTTGAGAAGTCCTCAGTGGTTGGTTAGCAGGGAGAGCGGAAAGAATGTGGCTTGTTGAGAGAAAGAGAGAGAGAGACATCCAGCACACAGTCAACTTTTAAGAACTTTACCTTCTCGTTTTTCTAAGTCTAACACCTCTCACTCAAGAGGAAGACCTCACCGTCTAAAAACGTAACGGACAGATAAGCTGCGCTGACAAGGAGGAGGTGTGCTGGCCGTCAAACACGCAGCTTCATGTTGAAAGGTTTCCAAACTCTGTTGTCTGACCCGCTACAGGGATAGATTTGTTACCATGGCAACACACATGCAGCACAAACTAGATTAGGAAACTATGTCTCCCTGTGATTCTCTTTGTTTCACGCTTACAGAGCTGCAGCAATGGAAGCTGGGTAATCTGTGTTAAAGGCAAGAAAACGTCCAGACAAGTGCTGGGTGCTGTAATCTTTGATCAAAAATGAAAAGATTTGCAGAACTACACACACACGCACGCACACACACACACAATAAAAGCCTGTAAAAACACACAGCAGGTCTGTAATTTTAATTGTCAAATGAAACAAATTTCTGTACACGCAACGAAAAATGTCCCTGCATCTTAAGCAGACAAAAATTGTTATAAAATGAGTCATTTTTAAATTTCAGAGTTTTGACAGGTCAAATCAACGCCAACCAAACAGTTCACAATTCAAACATTGTTTTGTTTTGTTGGAACTTAACTGATGTGGACAGACTTCTGGAATTAAAGGGAGTCCGAAAGGCCTTTCAGTCTTTGTTGATGATGTCATGCAGGATGTGAAGCTGATCTGGTGTCAGGTATTAGCTCTCTGGAAGTGAGCACATGGAGGGAAACCTGAGACTCCCAGCTAATCGCACAGCTGGCTATTTTCAGCTGTAAAAATCTGCATGTGAACCTGCACGTTGAGGCTGGATCTATTTGAGGTCGTTTAGGTTTTGAATGGAAGTTAAAATGGTCTCTGCATTCTGTCACCAGGTGGGTTTAATGGGCTGGATGAGGAGGAACTTTTTAAACCAGTTTCTGTGAGTTTTTCCA
Organism: Callopanchax toddi; assembly: GCA_006937965.1. Taxonomy (NCBI): domain Eukaryota; kingdom Metazoa; phylum Chordata; class Actinopteri; order Cyprinodontiformes; family Nothobranchiidae; genus Callopanchax; species Callopanchax toddi. The sequence continues at coordinate 20,578 of SSNR01000794.1, read as the reverse complement.
CCTTATTCTACTCTCTTTGCACTTTATGTGGTCATGTGCATTAAATCTGTTTGTGTTCATATTTGTATTTTTAATAAATATGTGTTCAGTGGATGGATTGTAATATAAAGTAAAGCAGTTATGGTTTGCTTGGAAATTTTAAAGAAAATGAGTGAGAAACGCCTAAATAAAGTAGTGGCTGTGATATTTTTTACATTTCAACGACTAGATTTTGTTTATCTGAACCATCTAAAAACACTTTTTAAAATGTTTTCCTTTAGAAGATTTGGGCAAAAGGGCATCTTGAGCTTTTCAGACAAGAAAACTTTACTAACATTAAATTCACTTCAACTAAAATGTCCCTGACACATTACAGTCCCAACAAAACATTCAATAATCAAATCCACGGCAGCGTTCAGGCATATTTCTGATATCACATGCTGCTTTTATCCAAACACTGCTGCCCATGCACTTTTACCCACTTGGCAGTCACAATTCTTATCACCAAACCTAGTTCCTGCATGAACACAGCTGTGAAACAGACATTTTAAAGGAGATATTAAGTCTATAATATAAAGTTATGGTGCTGGTTCCCAGAATAAAAAATAAGTCGTATAAACCATAATCAAATGGTACAGAAAAAACAACGTAAATAAAACAAAATGACAGCACAGACAGCTTAAAACGACCTCATGGCCTCACAGTGAGTCAGAACAATCTCATTAATATTTGTCACATTACTCAAAAAGTGTCATATGGTAAAAAATAACATAAAGCTCAAATAAATCCTCAAATTTAAAGACAGAAACACACACACACGTAAATGTCTACCTTTTTGTCTCATGACTGCTGGTCTCTGTCTCGTCAGTGGGGGAGTTTAGAGCAGCCAGTCGGAGTGAGGAGACTAAACCGACTGGACTGCAGGTCCAAGTGAGGAGGGGTGGTCCACTCTCTCTGTGTGTGTGTGTGTGTGTGTGTGTCTGATCCATGACCTCATGATACTCTGAGGGAGGAAGTTTTCTCTCTCTAAAATGCTGATGCATTCTGAGATATTTGGCAATATTTTTCTGCTGCTTTATGTTTAGAAAAATTCCAAAATTATTTGTATTTTTCTAGAATTTTTAAACCAGTATTTCAAAAACTCAGCTGTTGGTTCTCACTAAAAGCTAACTAATGTTTCCCAATCAGTGAATCTGAAAAATATTTAGTGTAACAGCTTTGATCCCATTAAAATCACAAGGATTCATAACTCGTCTGTCAGGTTTAAACCATGATCACCATGTTAAGAAATGGCAGCGTTATCAAAGTTATGATCTAATAGTGTTTAATATATTTTTGCCAAAAGGATCAACCAAAATAAACAGTCACACACAAAAATATCAAAATATATCAAGCAAAAGTGTGAAATTCAAAATAAAATTAAAAAAACTAAACTAAACTAATTCATCAAGAAATTTTTATTTTTCTAAATCAAAAACTTAGTTTTACTTGTTAACAAATCATATTTTATTTCTTTGACACACCTTTTTGGTTTTTACTTAATTCTGCTTCATTCAGACCATTTAGGCTTTTATTCTGAAGGGTACATATTGATTCAGCAGCTTCTGCTTTAAGTTTTTGCTTTTGCTTTTGAAAGCTAGTGGGAGGGTCTTTCCAGTGCTTTAATCTCATTGGTTCTGAGGGTTTGTAGTAGGTGGCTCTAGCTGTCTGCCCTATGATGGCACTAAGACTTTCTTTCAAAAGAAAAGCCCAGAGCAGAAGCGAAACCAAGGTGCAGCAAAAGCAAAGAGCTGTTGGCAGAACCAAAACATGCCTTTCAGAATAAAAGCCTAAATGGTCTGAATGAAGCAGAATTAAGTGAAAACCAAAAATAAAATATGAATTGTTAAAAAGTAAAATTAGGTTTGTGGTTTAGAAAAATAAATATTTATTTATGAAATAGTTAATTTTTTTTTTTTTTTGCTTTTGAATTTCACACTTTTGCTTCTGAAAAGTTCTTTTGGTTGCTTTATTTGGGTACATTTTGTGTGTGACTGTATTTTTTAGTTGATCCTTTTGGCACAAAGCTTATCTCACAGTGCCGTGAAAGTCTCTCAGACAACGCATGAAACTGTAATATCTGTAAAACCTGCTAATTTAAAGCTATTTTTGTGCTTCTTTGAGTGGAGCTGACTGTAGCCGTTAATGCTGGAATTTATCACAAAAATGTTGTGCAACATGTGGCGCTCATAGTGTGAGTTTGGGTTGACTAACTACCAGGATACCTTTTATATAACGGACTGAGTTGAAGCCATTTGTGTATTTGCTAAAGTCACTTCATCTTTTAGACGCACACCTTCGTGAAAATCCATCCAATGGTTCATATATTCAGATATTTTGCTAAAATTAGAGACACAGACACAAACATTATTGCCTGACTTTGTCTAAGCATGTTGTAATGACAGCATTGATGATGTTTTTCAAAGTATTTAAGGAAAAAGAAGGACTTTACGTCAGAGTCACAGCTGAGAGAAACTGATTTGTTTGTCAAATTTAAAGGAGGTGTCAAAAATGACAACAAGGCTTTTAACAGAGGATCGCCTGGATGGAGCTAGACCACGTGTCAACATCATGTTTGCCAAATCCGGCCGTCATAACTATTTATGTGGCCCTCCTGAGTTTAAAACGTCATAATTGTCAAATCAAAGACGCTGAAGTACACTTTCCACCATGTGTAATGACAGCACCATGCCACCAGAGGGTAGTGTTGTCCTATTCAGGTTTAACTAAAGCAGTTTTTTTTTAGGAAGAGAGGAAGTTAAGAAATATACATTATCCCAAAATGTCCAAGAAAGGAAAAATCGATGCTGAAGGTGAAAGATTTAACAAACAGTGTTAAGCTGAATACCTTTCTGTGCTTTAAGAAGAAAAACCTTCTGTGGTATGAGGCTGTCTGTGATGAAGGAATACAATTTACGCCACTGACACTTCGACACAAAACATGGAGCTGAGTCGTACGCTACTGTTAGCCTCAAGGATAAATGTCAGCTCGTCAAAGAGTTAAGAGTCTGCAATCCCAGCATATGGTTGGGTATCAATATATTCTGCCACAACCGTCCCTTTAAGGGCATCCATGATGTTGATGTGACCTGAAATAAAAATGAGTTTGAAACCCCGAGCTAGAGGATCAGCAGGATCTACAGACTCCTTTCTCACAGACAGGATGACTTCTTTATCTTTGTTTAGATGGAGGACATTTGATTTCATCCAGGTCATTTAGACAGTAAAGTGAATTACTTTTATGGCTAAATTAATCCTAATATCATCAGCAAAGCAGTTGAACTGGATATTGTATTTTATACAGATGGATCCTAATGGCAGCATGTATAATGAGAACAGGAGAGAGCCTAGAATGGAACCCTGAGGTGCTGAAGATGAAGAACACTGATCAATATGAACTGAGAAGTTCCTTTCTGCCATGATTTAAACCACTGTAAAGCTCCAACACCTACACTGTGTTTGAGCCATGTTAAGAGGATGCTATGATCTAAAGCAGAGCTCAGGTCTAGAAGGATCAGAGCAGTGGAGTTCCCTGAATCAGCAGACAGAAGGAGGTCATTAGAAACCTTTAAAAGTCCTGTTTCTGTTCTGTGGTATTGTTTAAAGCCAGAGTAAACTTTTCAGAGATGCAATCTTCCTTTGAGAAGGTTTGCAACTGACTGTGAACAATCTTCTCCAGAACCTCAGAAGCTAGTTTGGAGATTGATGAAATTTGGCAAAACAGAGCATCAAAAGTTTTATTTTTAAAGGCATACTATGCAGTGTTGCTTCTTTCTAGCACCCCCTAGTGTACATTTTAAGTCACTGCTGTAAAAACATTAGCATTGTCTTTGCTCAGAAACCCCTAAATCTAACTGTTGAAATGTCTCCTCAGCCTTCATCGCTTTCTACTGGAGCGGTTTATCACTCAGTCAAAGAAATCAGCTGTGTTCAAGCAGGGAGAGATGGAAAAAATCAGGAATCATGAGCTAAAAACACTCTGGAGCTAGCATAACAGCTAGCCACATTGGGTTAGCCTAATCCTTGTGAGATACGTGACTTTGTGAGACTTCAGGACACCGGACCAGAGACTCCGAAGTTACAAACACAATATCCTGGACCATGGATGTAGGTTTGGCATGGTGACGTGTCCCCACCAGTACCCAGCTATCACTGAATTGTCTCCACCAATAATTCAATCCAAGGGTGCAGAAATAGCGCTGCATGCACCAATAATACATGCAGCCCAGCGGACCAGGTGCTGTGTGCGGACAGACCTGTGTCCAGGGTGAAGTACGTGTCTGGATCGATCTGTCCCATTGCGGCCCACACCGAGCTGCTTATGCAGATGACACCTGCCCTGGGTCTGGATGTGGACCGGGCTGGACTGGTAATCATGCGTGTTCCCGGTGACGGTAAGTTTGGACCGGTCCGGACCCTGACCAGCGTTACAGGACTGAAGGCTTTAATCTTTTTAATGTTTCAGCGCAAGCTCGAATCAGAAGGAGAATGAATTACCCAACAACTCTAAAAACATTCTGAAATAAGTGAGCAGGAACTCTCTGATGGACAGTTTGGAGGCTGCAGATGTTCCACCACCTCATCAAGTCAAATATGGAGCAAATTACTATGTGGCTTAAATTAATTACATTAAAGCCTTTATCACAGCAAGGTACGGGACTTTGTAAAAGTTATAATAATGTCTAACATTAATATATTTATATGTTTATAAGAATATTTTTACTTAAGCAAAGCCACTTTTTAGCTCCTGTCATTTATATTTTATAATCTGCTTATTAATGGTCTATAAACATTTAAGTTATATTTTAATAACTATTCATTTCTCTTTTATAGAGGTAATCTTATTTTAAAGTGGTACAGAAATCAAATCAAACTAGAAAACAACAGATAAGAATTTAGACCTGAGAGCTCTGCAGGAACTCCCACCAGCTTTTCACACAGGATGTAGTCTTCAGGGGTGACGAAGGGCAGCTGCTCCATCATGTACTGCTTCGGGATCAGGTAGAGAACCTCCGCAAGCTGCCCGTCCTCGATGATCGACATGCGCCTCACGGAGTTCTTCCTCTTGACCCGGTCCAGGATGATCATGTCGCTGCTCTGGCTGGAGCCACAGATCCTGCCGAGGCTGTTGAGGTTGAGGAGGCTGGACCTGCTCATGTTGTCGAGGCTGCAGACTGCTGCAGAGGTGGAGAAATCAGCGATCTCTGCTGCATGGCAGGACTCTTTATGATTGACTTTGTGTGTATGTGTGTGTGTGTGTGTGTGTTATCCATCAGGCAAAGACTAACTCCAACCACAAGCCCCCTAAGAAGATTAAGTGAGGTATATTTAGGGTTTATCTTTGAGGCAAACGGAGCTCCTGGAGTCTCTTAGAAGTCAGGTAACTCTCCTCCCTCAAAGTGTGTCATCTTCTACAGAAACCAGGTGATCAGCAACATTTTAAAGAACATTATAAGCAACTTTGCAACATTGATTTATGTGTGGATTTAATAACATTCAGTGAACATCTAGCATACAAGCTGGATTATAACTGAAAACATGGACATCTGGACACAAAGGCATGATCTATGAAACCTTGCAGCCAAAATAAACATTTTTTTTGTTGTTTTCATCATAAAGAGTTCAATCTGGCTCAGATTCACAGAGAAAGGCCTGAGGCTCTAAATAAAGTGGAGCATATAAAAGGTCACGGTGCTTAGGGAGAGGATTGGATCATTGTTCAAGGGCAGACGGGACTCTGATAAATTTAGAAACCTGCTAATTAAAGTGCTCCAAAACCTCTAAAGAACAAAAGTTTCACCTGTTGGGGGATCAGAGTCTGTAGAAATGGATTGAATCAAAACAATGAGAGTTTTTACTCTGATGTGTGGCTTTTTGTGTTGCAAATAGAAGAGATTAATCTAAATAAATGATATTAATATTTATGCAAATGATTAAAATGTTAAAAAGCAACCAATGATCAAACTGATGCAGAATCAAAAACAGGAACAAAATCATAAAATTGGATGGACACATTCCATTCCTTATAGCTGACTTCCTGTACCTGACTTAGAGTGCTACACTCCCCAAAGCTCTGTACAACACACCAGTCATATATGTGATTTACTTTGTATGATTGATCATATTTTCATGCTCTCTTTAATCATTTAGATGTTTTTGTTTGAACTGTTGGTGTTGTGAAGGAAAGCGTTTCTAGATATTTTGGACACTCTCTGATTGTCATTTTACATTCCTCCAGTCAGACATGGTTCAGATTGAAACATTTATTATGACCTAGAACAACCTTCTGACTTGTTTATTTTTAAAGATGTAGTAAATGTTCTGTTTAACAGATCTTCTTCTCATAATTACATTCTGACTTATTTTACATTCCTCATGTTTTTTTTCTAAATCTAAAGTTCAACTCAGACGTTTGTTCCTCAGGATTCTTAGTTCAGAGTGTTCTGGACGTGTTAACAAGTTCATGACCAAACAGGAAAACTCCATCTGGGCTAGATAAACACATTATCTGTAGATCTTCTCTCCTGAATCTAAACGGAACCTGAAGGCTTGTGTTTATCAGCTGTCAGCTCAAAACGGAAGAAATGAAAAATGAAAAAGAGTCAATGATCAGTGAACCAAAATAAATGAAAACAGCTGATATGATAATACTGAGGCCGTTTGTGGGGAAATGTCCATCTAAAGCATCTAAAAACCTGTAGACAGGAAGGATATGGACCAATAAAGAACATTCTATAATAATGACTGTTATTGTTTAATATTATATGAGACCTTCAGGAACGTGTCAGACATAAAACAACATTCTGATGTCCCTCAGGAATGACTCTAAACTCTAAAAGGGATTGTCTTCCTGCCTGTCCGCTGTCTCACTCGTTCTGCTTCAGATGGACAACCCGTCCATGTGTTTGAGGCTCGGCGGCGCGCTGCGCGCTCCACTACACGCAGTAAGGAGCGGCGCATCTACAGGATGACGAAGCCTGACTTTCTCTGCTGCTTCTCCTTTCTGTCTCCTCCTCATCAGCAGCAGGGAGGCAGGGCTTCCTGATCCACGTTTGACTAAAGCCTCCTGAGTGGAGATCGAGCAGGTGACGTCACTGCGCTCCGTGCGTCCTCCTCTGAGGTCCTCTCTGCAGCTTTCGGCTCGACGCGCAGTTCAGCTCCTGTGTGAAAACAGGATGTTTACGGCCGGTGACAAAATGAAAACAGCACAACAACAAACCTGTCAGACAACAGTTAGAACAAACTCCATTTAACGTGAAGTGACGTCACGTTTTCTCCACGTGAGGCTTGAGGTCGGCTTTTGAATAAATAAATAATTAAAGCTTCCATGTTGGACTGCGCATGCGCATGTGTCTCGTTCAGTAGTTCAAGGTTTTGCCTTTGATGCCATATAAGGAAATGGTCTGTTTTGACGTCATAAAGGCACAGAGGTTTAATATGGAATTCATCTCATTTAAGACTCAGTCTTCCTTTAGACTTCGAAGTACGTACAAGTGTTTGGATTTGCTCTTGAATACTTTGTACTTACTTCGCCTACTTACTTACTTGTTTTTACTCGTATTTACTTAGCTATTTATTTACCTAGTTTTTAATTATTACTTGTTTATTTAATTACTTGTTACTTATTTGAATACTTTGTACTTACTTCGTCTACTTACGTACTTGTTATTTACTTATTACTTATTTATATAATTACTTAGTTTTTTACTTACTAAGTTTGTATTTCAGTTGATATTTTCTCTGAGGAAAAACAATTCCTTAGAAAAATGTCAGCACAAACCATAAACACGCTTAAAATCGAGGAAGGCGTCGATATCATCAGTAAATCTGGTGTTTATCACGTCGAGAAAATCCTGAAACACAGGAATTGTGGAATACTCGCAGAGTGCAGAAAACAGGAGACCGGAGAAGTTTTTGCACTTAAATGTGTGAGAAGAAAGTACTTCAATAAGTACAAACAAGAAGTCAAGGTGTTAAAATGCCTCAGAGAGCTGAACTCTGACAACCTGGTCAAGTTTTATGAGGCATTTTATTTTAAAAACTGGATCTGCTTCGTGTTTGAAAAGCTAGATTTGACCTTAGTGGATTTCATGAGACAAATGCAGGGGCATCCTTTGAGCTTATTTGACATCAGAGTTATTGCAGAGCAGATGCTTCTAGCTCTGAAAGCTCTGAACCATGCTGGCATTTCTCACCTGGACATCAAACCAGAGAATATAATGGTGACTACCAGCGAGTCACAGCCGTTAAAGGTCAAATTAACTGGCTTTAGGAAAGCAGGTTGGACTGGACTGGAAGAACTGGACGTCCCAAGGAACTGTGGTTACAGCGCTCCAGAGGTGTTGCTAGACTGTCCACTGAATCAAAGTGTTGACATGTGGAGTCTAGGCTGCACTCTGGCCTTTCTGTTCCTGGGGTGTCCTTTATACCCAACAGAATGTGAATATGACTACATGAGAATCCTAGTGAAGGTCCTGGGTCAACCTGATAGGGCGTCACTGGATAAAGGCTGGAGAACTGAAAGGTTTTTCACTCTGACGTCCAGTTGGAATTTGAAAACACCTGAAGAATACATTCAGGCAACAGGACACTTAGTTGAAGGAAGTAGTCCAGATTATGAAACCTTAGACTCTCTGGATGGTTTGGTACATTCAAAACTAGAAATCCATGATCCCATTGAAGTGGAAGCCTTGAACTCCTTTGTGGACCTGCTAAAGAGAATGCTAGCACTGAACCCAGAGGACAGAATCAGTCCAGATGAGGCTCTAAACCATAGATTTATCATCAACTCTCATTTTGATGATTCATTTTACATCCTTTCTGACTCAGTGGCTCCTCAAGAGGTGACAGACTCACAACCTCACGAGGAAGCAAACTACGCACAACTTCAAGAGGAAGCAAACGTAGAAGACACTCCTTTAATTTTAAAAGAAGGCGTTGTCATCAGGAGCCCATCTACTGTTTACTACGTAGAGAAGGTTCTTGGTTCTGGTACCTATGGACAAGTAGCTAAATGTCGAACAGAGGGAACTGGAGAAATAGTTGCCCTAAAAATAATATCTCCAGAGGACAAATGGGCAGGTGCTAATGAAGCACGTGCTTTAAAATATGTGAGTCAGCTTGACCCCGATCAGTACAACATCATCAGATGTATGGAACATTTTACCTTCAAGAACTACTTTTGCTACGTCTTTGAACTTTTGGATCTAAGTTTATTTGATGTCCTTGAAAAAAGACAATGGGTACCTCTGAGTCTGGACCACATTAGATCAATCACTCAACAGATGTTAGTAACCCTCAGCGCTCTGCAACGCATTGGTGTCACTCACACAGACATCAAGACAGACAACATCATGATTGCAGATCGTTATTCAGAAGAAATCAGGGTGAAGTTGATCGATTTTGGATTAGCTCGAAGAACATCTCGCTTATCAGAGAAGGAAGTCATGCAGGCCAAGGCCTACAGAGCTCCAGAGGTCCACCTGGGTATGCCCAGAGATGAAGGTGTGGACATGTGGGCTCTTGGGTGTATTTTGGCATTTTTGTTTCTTGGTCGTGACCTGTTTCCAGCAAATGAATATGAAGCTCTGAGGATCGTCGTGAAGCTTCTTGGTCAGCCTGATCATTAC
>SSNR01000793.1:69942-96837 GCA_006937965.1 Callopanchax toddi | reverse complement strand
TCTATGGGTAGAGTTCCACAACATATGTCAGTCTGATAAAGACCCCCCTTCGTCCTGTCGACCCCTTTGCATTTTTTCAGGCCGCCGAACTGTTTCAGCCAATAAAATTCAAATTTCCGTATTTGGTGTTGATACTCGACGTGTATGCGCATCACGCACATCCGCAGAGGTGAGGGCCGCGCGCACACCTGGCGCTCTGTTTTTTTTTCCGTCGACTTCTGTTCGGATAAGAGCGACCATGGAGCAGTCGGAGCAAACCTCTGCTCCAAAGTTAGCTATTCCTCGGCTACCAAGAGCTTCATCAGTTACAGCTGATAACAAAGGACAACAAATAAGGTAATGTGCGCACACAATTTCAGAGGTGGAGTTAGAAGGAGCGGGAGGTGGGGGTGAAGGGATTTTTAGGGAGGAGCCGTCTTGTTTTGAATTCAAAAACTGATCTTTAGCTGAAATCCTCCTTCTGGCAGCTTTAAGTTGCCAACCTTATCAGAGGAGGAGGCGGTTGAGATGACTAGACCTGTTTCCTTACAAGAGATAAGGGAGATTATTAAAACAATTAAGAACAATACGTCTCCGGTGACCGATGGTCTACTGGTGGATAGAGGCTTTAAGGAGGATCTCCTGCCAGTTCTACATAAAGTGTTTAACTGCACTGAAAACAGGGGATGCACCAAAATCATGGTCCGAAGCGATGATATCAGTGCTACATAAGGAAGGAAAAGACCCGATGTCATGTGAAGGATACAGACCTGTGAGCCTGATATGCAATGATGTAAAAATACTAACAAGCGTTTTGGCAAAACGAATTCAAAAACATATCACTGAATGAATTCGACCAGATCAAACAGGATTCATTCCAGGTAGGCAGGGAGCAGACAATATAAGGAGAATAATAAATACAGTTTCTGCAGTAAAGGATAAATCTCTATCCACTATGTTGCTAAGTTTAGACATCCAGAAGGCCTTTGATAGGATAAACTGGAGCTTTCTATACCAGACTTTGTCAGCATTCAGATTCCACTATAATTTTATAGAATGGGTGAAAATGATTTATAAAAATCCTAAATCTCGAATCAGGGTTGATGGCTGTTGCTCAGACTTCTTTGATCTTAAAAGAGGAGTTAGACAGGGGGATTGCTTGAGCCCATTGCTATTTGTAACTAGAAAAGATGCTTTTCCTGCGAAAAAGCAAAGTTGGAATGCTGAAAGCTGAAAGAGACAGTTGAAATTGTCCAAAACCAGCTGAAAGAAGCTCAAATCAGTGCAAATTTAGCTAAACCTTAAGTATTTGCTGAAAATTAAGATTTGTTCAAGTTTAATCAAGCTTAAAGTTGTTACAATTTAATGATGGGAGAGCCCTAGAGCGGACGAGCTTCACATCCTGCAGCATGGCCAATGAGTGCTAACATGGCCTCTGAAGCTACTGGACACACGGCAGAACCTCTGACACACGCGCACACACACACACACACACACACACACACACAAAGGGCCGTGCAGAGACCCTTGAAGGGGCAGGTGCTCAAAGTTAAAAAAGGGCACATTCAAAAATATAATTTTATATTTTGTACACACTGGGATTTGAACACCAGCCTACCACATGCAAGACTGGTTATCTGCAGATGTGCCACAACATCACTGTAAGTATTTGGTCACTCCAGTTCTACTGAGTGACATGAAAAGAATTCGGACCTGAACAGAGACCTGATTCTGGCTGAGAGACAAACACCTGCTAACAGGTCCAGATAAACTAGATTATACTGGACTGAATATTCAGCTAATGTTGTTACTTTTGTTCTATACATAGACATTTAGTGATGGTAGTACTATTTACTTAATGCAATTTAATGCAACACGTTGAGCTGTCCGTCAGCTGGTTGTTATGACAACGGGGGCGGGCCGTGTGTGTCCGAAGTGGAGAGAGGAGAGTGGAGAGCTTCTTGTTGGATCTTTGCTCCGTTTAGGTTAGACTACAGCTGTTCAGTAATAAAGGAACGAGAATTAAATCAGCTGTCTTGTTTTTGATTGAGTAGAACATTACAATAGCATCAAATTAGGAGCTTCTGTGTCGGTATTTAACCGGCCCAGCGCGAGCAGGAACTTGGAACGGGAAACTGTCTGATCTCAGGAGCAACAGGAGAGGGAGGGGAGAGGGGCGAACAGCAGCGGAGGGTGCAGAGAGAGTAGTGCTTTTTGAGCAAAACTGCGGATAAAGGGAATGTTTAACCATATGACTAGAAAAGTTCAAACCCCCACATCCCCCTGCTGACCGGAGTTTGTTACATCAGTCTGTTTCTACAGCGCCGCTGATAAGGCGGAAAAAAACGTGTGTGCTCATTACAGCGCGCTTCCGGTAACCGGCGCGCTGTGCCCTCATTGACGAGCATTGATTATTGGTTATCATGTGACTGACATCAGCCAGATCATTTCATTATGCTGGAATTGTCACTGATAGTTACATTTTAACATTGAGGGGCACAAATGGGCCTTCACACACATTTGCCAAAAAGAAAAATCCCTGGAAAAAAGGGCATTTTGGACATCAAAGAGAAAACGTGCAGGTGCTCAAGCCCCTTTAGCCGCCCCCTCTGCACGTGCCACACACACACACACACACACACACAAAACTGAGTTTGAGCTTCGAACCCCAATTTCACATATCGACGACCAATATTCTATCTCTGCGTAACTGATGAAGTTATACCACAGAGTCAGTGTCTGCTATCTGACAGTCATTTCTTCTCCATGGATCTAATGTAACTGGAACATAATAATAACAACAATATACTAACCCTAAAGAGCAACTTCTCTTATTTCAAAAACCGTTTGAAATCTTTCTTTATAGCACAAATCATTTACCGAATGCAGAAATGCTTATTAACCAAAATAACTCAGAATAAGTTCTAATTTCGCCAAGATTAGCCAAAATATATTACAAAGTTAGCCAATAGCTGCACCAACAGAACTTATTAACTTCCATGCAGAAAAATAAATAAATAGATACAGCTCTGGGGTTCGTACTCCGAACCTCCAGATTTGCAGACAGTGTTAGAAAGCTGCTACGCCACACACCAGGCATAGTAATGTATTTTGTTTTTATTTATATAAACATTGGGTATCAGTTCTGTGTCGTGAGGTTTGATCTTCGCAAATAACACAAGCCCGTCTGCGTTCAGGGAAAAGAAAGTTTTCATGTTTGGCCTACATGACACGCTCAGGGGAACCTAATAGAAACTATGAAAATCTGAAAAAAATGGATTCTGACAAAACCACCGCTTTAAGGAAAATGCTTACAAGAGCCAGATTATGCCCAGTCTGAGCTTTTTGAATCCCGGTCTCCTGTGTGGAAGACCAATAGTCTACCTCTGCGCCACAGCTCAGGTTATAGATTACGGTCAGTATTTCCTATTTGTCACAGTCACTCATTTTTTTCTCCATGGGTCTGATGTAACTGTGGAACAGAATAATCATAAAAACAATATACTAACCTAAAAGAGCAACTTCTCTTATTTCAAAAACCATTTGAAATATTTCTTTATAGCACAAATCAATTGCAGAGTGCAGAAATGCTTATTAAGTTTTAGATAATGCTGGGCGCACAGTGTCTCAATTTCTGTGGCATATGAAAATTAAGCTAAATGCGGGACAATCCTTGACAAAAACAGGACATCTGATCACAGAGATGCCAGATCAGCTTAGTGTGCTGCGTTCACATCTGGAACCGAACTGGACCGCGGATAGGGACGCACTGGATCATATACTGCAGCGCAGCAAGTCTGGGCAACAAGCAAACCATATTTAGCCTGTGCATTAATCGGGACCTGCACACACTGCCCTGGTGTGTGGACCAGGTCATGTAGGCAGATCTGGACCCTTGACACAATTATTTCATTCCCTCCGGTTAAGTTCGTTCCTGATAGTGTCTTACACATTCAGTCTCTGGATATTTTGAGGTCTAGTGCTGTGTTTCCAGATACACTTCTTATATTTTCTAAGGCTAAGCAAATTAAATTAACCAAATTTGAAAACCCAAAATCTTCCCAAAAATATGTTAATATTTTTATTTGCTAAAGGTAATTTATTTATTACATTATTTATTTTGGGGCTTTGTTGTTTGCTGACTTTATTGGTTACATAATTTTTATCTCTAAAAAGATGGAGCCATCAAATTGCAATGTTAGCAAGGTCAAAGTTCAACTTAAACTAAGCTAGTCAGGTTAGACTGCACAAACCACACGTCTGACTTGCTAGAAACATGGATTTACTGAAACAGCTTGAGTAACAAAAGATGTGGCTCAATTTCCATAAAGCTTTGACTCGTGGGCCACATTGAGTACCTCTGCTTCTAAATATAGAGTACCTTGAAAAAGATTACATATCTCATAGAGATTTTTCATTAGACAGGTGAGTAACATTCTAGATCAAGTCAAGCAAATGTCTTTTTGCAATTTTTGTCAAACAAATTTATTTTTAACACAAAGAAATGAACAGTAACAACAAACAATATAACGTGTGTGTGTGTGTGTGTGTGTGTGTGTGTGTATGTGTGTGTGTGTGTGTTTTAAAACTATTTACAAGGCAACTATTTCCAATTATTGTCCAGCCTTTTTAATGGTGAGAACTTTCCTGCCAGCCAGGGTGGCATTGACCACCAGGTCTCCTTCCACCAGCTCGTTTTCAAAGACCCATTCATCCTGGTCTAATAACATGGTCTTGTCCAGTTCTCTTGTCAGCAGCTCCAGCATCCCTCCTTCTGCATGATCCACTCCGATGACAGTGACTGTGACGTTTTTAATTTCTTTCTGTTGAGACAGTAAACAGATGTATCAATGAACCAACCATCAGGGCATTTCAAGATACTGGAAATAAAAATTGCTGGCTGGCTGAAAACAGCTGATTACTTAGAGTGAATTCCTCTGGTCTGTGGATCTAGTTTCTTACACCTACATGTTATTGTTGGATTTTATATGTAACAACTTTTTCTCATCTGATCCCTTTACTTTGTGTTGCTGGTCATCTTAAAGTCATTATTGTTTTTCTTTCATGTTTAAACTGGTTATGTCTGTTTACTGATCACTGTGCTCACAGTGTAACCAGCACCCTATGGTAAATCAGATTGTTCACCTATAAAGGGTCCTCCCTGGGTCAATAAAAAAACATGATACTGAAAATGAGTTTGATGTGATTCTTAGCTGTTGTGATTTTCAGTTACAGTCCCTTTTAAATGTGTTTGTGTATCTAGTCTACATGTGTCTACAGTCATGTCCAGTCCTGGTATTGCAGGCCCACCTTCCTATGACCCATCACAGCAGATTAGATGAATTTCCAGTTCAACTGGTTCTTAATTTGTGCAGAAACATGCCAGTTATCCGTTATAATCCAATGTTAGTCATTTACCGATTAAAATCAGGTGCTGATTAGAGACATGTGTTGAAAATGTGGTACTCATGAATCAAAAGTCAATATATTTTATTTAAACCTCAAAGTAACGCACCTCAAGTTGGGTAAATCCAGTCGACTGGAGCTGGAGCTCAAAGGCCGCAGGTGACCGTTTCAGGTGGCTTATGGTCAACGTGTCTCCCACAAAGAGCTGGTCACGAACCGCTGCGTCCCTCCACAGGGACACAGAAATGATTAATCCATCCTGTGGAATCAGGATAAGAACATTTATTGTCATGCATCTGACAGACTGTTCTGGATGGCCTGAGGAAAATGGATATGTTACAGAAGCAATATACCATATAACTACAAAGAAGGATTAAAAGATAGCTGAAACAAAATTACAATTAATTAAAATATGCTGGAGGGCTCAAGTGCTGAGAGATTTTGGAATAATATTAAGTTAATTAATTAATAATATAAACCGGAGATTAACACTAAACTAGTAAATATTTTTAAAAACCAGGAAAAAATACTTGTTCATTAAATATTATTGTGGATTAAATGTTTTGTTAAATAGATGAACATAATATTTTGAGTTTTTCAGCAGAAGAATATTTCAAATCAATTCTTAACAAGTCATCTGAATAATCAACGTGTCCAGTTTATAATAGCCTGAGATTTAAGCTGTTTACAGTCCCTTGTAATAAAATTAGATTCACTATAGAAGGCAAACTTCTTACATTTTCCCAAATTCAATTAACTAAAAAAATAACCTAAAATGAAGCAGCAGCTAGGATTGAATCTCTACTTTCTTTCAATCAGAGCTCTTGGGCAGAGAAATAATTTTAAAAAATGAATCAGAATTTTTTTTATGATAGTCAATATGGATGGACAAAATCCTTGACTTCAATAAAAATAAGACTTTAACTGAGCCACAGGGTCAAATTTAATTTTCATTTCCATCAGAGACACCCATGCTCTGAAAGAGGATTTAAAATTCAGACATTACACCTGTTCTCATGATATTGTGCAATGTTTACATGGAGTTATGTAAAAAAAAACAAACAAACAATATTTACTGGTAATTAAAAAAATACCTCAAAACAATTACCTATAATCAACAATGTAAAGGTCAGGACATTAATTGAATATGTGTATATCTTAAAAATACCTGTCTCATCTTCAGGATCCTCAGTGGGACCTGATTCCGACCAGATCTCACCTTCCTCACTGGTGACACCTAAAAAAACGCACAAATTAGATTCATGTTCAAAAAACCACACAACAGATAAATAAAGCATGTCAAATGATAAAATAAAAACCAATAATTACCTGGACCACCTCTCCTTTGATGGACAGGAGTCCACTCTGATCTCCTGCATCCTTCATGGGGACGACTGGTGATGGAGGGTTGAACAGGTTTTCTGCCTCAGCAATAATTTGCTCGGAAACTTTGAGGGCAGCCCCCCTAAAAAATTGGGTATCCTTTGTTATGTTAATCCCATATGGAGGGGACTGCCCTCTGAGCACATATCCCCTCATTATGTAACTGCCCCCCTCTTGAATTTTATGTGCAAACCTCTCGAAGACTGTGATTTTTATAATTGAGCTGCCATCTGAGATGGCAGCTATCACATTTTTCACCCTAAAAGAAGGGCTTGCAGTGGAATGCGTAAATGTCCATTCCAAAATATGGTCCTGCTCTCGAACTTTTATAACATATATGTGGACTGGGGGGAGGTTCGCATTTGGACCTTCCAGTCCTTGTTCCAAGATTTTAGCAAGAGCCATTCTGAAACATCAAAAAAAAAAAAAAAAAACATTGTTAGAAAACTGACTTTCCTAGGTAGAATAGATTATATATTTAGGGCTGCTAAGTAGAACAATGTTTGGTGTTTTTATTTCAGTGTTCAGCTTAAATTCGAAATGCAAACATTTTGTCTTTACTCTTCTCAAGGAATTTACTGGATTTTATGACAAAAGTAAATTAAATAAGCCAATGTGAATAAACAGTAATTTAATAGGTAGTCCACAAACAAAGCAGCTTAAGAATCAATATCAGTTTTTAATAAAATGAACATTTTTTCATTAGAAACACTGTAGCTTGAACTCAACATAACCTGTAAATAACTTTTAAAAATTAATTTAGCAAACATTTTACAGTAAAACAATGACACATTTTATTAGCTTCAGTAGATACATTAAAACTAATATTACAAAATAATAATAATAATGATAATAATGTTTTGTAGACTTTTGTGTTAATGATGATTAATTGAGTTCTAAAATCAAGTTTGACACCGCAAAGCCTCTGCTGTGAAAGAGTCAAAAATGTTAAATAAATCAAACACCCAGAATAATGTCCGTTCAGGTTAATCAAAAAATCTACAAGTAAACCAGTAATAATTTTAGAGGATGGAGATAAATAATGCAATCATCCGTTTTGCCAACATGGGAAAATAACTATTTACTGCATACACTCCTCGCCAGAAGAAAGAAAACAATCTGCTCTCACAAGGCCTACATCAAACGCAGCGACCTGTCGGCAGTGAGAGGACGCAGAATTAGTTGATACAGGCTTGATAAACTTTGATCTTCCCGCAGTCAGATGAAATGACCCGACCTGTAGGCCCGTGTGTGTGTGTGTGTGTGTGTGTGCGTGCGTGCGTGTCCGTGCGCGTGCGTGTGTGTGAGTAGATGCTTCACTTGGAAGGTTTTCCTGCTCAAATCAATCACTGCTTGTGTCTGTAACTGGGTGTGGTATTGCTAAGGCTGTGATTGGCTGACAGATTTTTTATATTGGTCAAAAGTTTATGTTGCTATGCAAATTACGTAACTGAGCGTCCTCTGTTCCCCATACGTTTGTAACTGGCTGCCACGTTGCTAAGGCTGTGATTAAGGCTGTGATTGGCTAACAAAAAATTTGAACAATTTAACGGATGGAATAGACGATTTCGTTAAACTTCAAGATTTTTAATGTATATTTTAAGCAAACCATGCTGACAACCGCTGTGTGAACGTTCTTTATTAGTATTTTTTGTTTAAATCATGAACCTTCTCACTAAATCCACTGCTTGTGAATTTTGTGATGAACCTGAAACGGACAAGTATAGGTCCCTCATGTCGTCTGACCAATGGTATCCCAAAACCAGACAGAAAACCAAAGGAGACAGAGTTTTTCCACCTTTTCTAGAATATATTTTTGTTAAAAAACTAAAAACACAAGTAAAATAAAAAAAAATTGAATAAGTTTAGTCTAAATTAATTAGTAATCAACCTCTTACCTGAGTAGATGCTTCACTTTGAAGGTTCTCTTGCTCAAATCAATCACTGCTTGTGTCTGTAACTGGGTGTGGTATTGCTAAGGCTGTGATTGGCTGACAGATTAAGTTTTATATTGGTCAAAAGTTTATGTTGCTATGCAAATTACGTAACTGAGCGTCCTCTGTTCCCTAACTTGTTACTAACTGGCTGCCACATTGCTAAGGCTGTGATTAAGGCTGTGATTGGCTAACTGATTTTGTTTTATTGGTCAAAAGTTTATGTTGTTCCTCGGACAGTCTGTAACTGTGTGTGATTGGGTAACAAAAGTTTATGTTGCTATGCAAATCACTGTCTGTGACTGAACCTCTGGAGTATCAGAACGTCCGGTACTCCAGGATGTCCTGTGGCAGGCCAGTATGATGTGGGCAGGGCCGGACTGTGTGCGATGTGGAGAATCACAGAACGGCCGATGATCCGGGGAGCCGTCCGACGCCCACCACTCGCCACGCACGCAGTCATGACCTATTTTTTTCTTCCCACTAATCTGTTGTAACACTCCAGTGGTGTAAGTGGCAACCCTTAAATCAGATGCCAGCTACATTACCCGTTAAAAGTATTAAAGACATACCACTCATGCAGACAGCGTAATGACTAAGATGCTTATCAGTCAACCTGAAGTGCGCGGGTTCAAACCTGCTTCTGGGCAAAGATAATGGTAGAAAGAGATATTCAGACTGCTGCATTTTTAATGATAACTAGTTAAAACAGCCGAACTTCAAAATTTTAGCTGTAAAATGCCACATGCAGTAGTTAATATGAAGAAATATGTTGTGCTTTTACTTTATAAAATTTTAACCTTACAGGTAATGCTTACAAACTTTGAAGATATTTAATACAGAACTTACATTTGTAATGGTGTATTTTTTCATCTAGAAGTTGTATTATTATTTGTTCAGTAAGATTAGTTATTGCATAATTTAATTAAGCTTATTAAGTAATAAATTCATGTTAAGACAGCATGGAATAGATTATAAAATATGCTTTTATAACAGAATAATTTTTAATCTATACATAAGTAAAGTCTAGTGACAATATGCCAGGTGTTGTTCTTGTGTTTTATCGCTTTTCACTGCAAATGGGCACGTACTTAAAGTAACTGGTGAGAATAAATCAGTCCGTGTTGCATGTTACGTCCCTGTCACAGACAGAACAAACAGCGTTTCACGATGTTTTCTCATGGAATATAACATTGACACTACCTAAAACTAATTTCCTAGGTTACATAAAGCTGCGTTAGTGTATTGGCTAAAGTGCAAGTCTACTATTCTGAAGGTCACAAGTTCAAATCCATCTCCTGCAGTTATAAGAAATTTAGTTTTTCTACTTGTTTATTTTCAGAACCCTTTTTCAAGGTATTGAAACTATTCTTCAAAACCACACAGATACTTCATATTTTAAATAGGTTTAAGACTTCTTTAATTAAACTATATCAAAATGTTTAATGACTGAGCCAAGTTGACAGTGGGATGATAAGTACAAGAGACAAAAACAGTGAAAGCATAACACTTGATCTGTGTTCCAGAGCTAGAGTAACCATCTGTCACGCGGGGGCCAGCTGTGAATAGCTGTGACAGAGTGACAGGCAATGAAAATTCAGCAAGGTGGTGGAAGATGCTGATGCGGAGCCACATCAAACCATCACCTCTCATCTTTCTTCCTAATCAGTTTAAACAGATAGAAATAAATGCTAGTTGTGTTAAAACAATTTTCATTATTATTATTCATTTAACTGATGATTATTTCAGTTTAACTTATACTTTATTTGAACTTTTTAAATTATATTGTATTATAAATTATATTATTATTTAACATTTTAATAATATATTAGAAATCCTATTAGGAAAACTGAACCATCACATATGGTATTTTTCTGCCAACTATGAATTAGATTTTTTCATATTGATGACATGAGAAAATGATTGATCACAGAAATATTTTATTACCAAACTTTTTTCATGTAAACAGAGCATTCACAGTATTTGTCATCAAGTTACTGTCATTACTAGACTTGTTAATGTGTTGCTCCAGACGAACTGAACCAGCATATGATGATATTTACAAATAGATTATATAAACCAGATAAATAACATGTCACAATTAACTTTACAACAAGAAACTAAACTTTGTTTTCCATTCAACATGAAAATTAAAACAATATTTAAAATTAGTACTTATGATGGTATTTTAACAGAAACAACCAAACAGCTGTATACATCCTGCACAAAGAAACAAACTGTAATCCAAGTGTTCCAGTGACACGCACAAATGAACACAAGTACAGTGATTAAACCCACATGTTCATATTTGCATCTGATCAGAAACCTAGAGAGGATCTAATCTATAAAAACACAACTAAATATATCAAAACATAACTAAATGACCCTCTGAGGATTTATAAAGTCTTCATCCACAGTTTTTGGTGCTGGGAACAGCACCAGCTGTTCATGTCATGGTCATGGTCAGGCAGGGGAGCATGATCAGGAGCAGGTTTCTGGGCTGAGGAAAGTGGTTTAAAAGGACAGATGGGAAAAGCACTAATGACTTAATATTCCTAACAATCCAAACAAATGTTAAGGAACGTGTGCAAGACCAGATCAAGCTAAAGGTGTGTAAAAAACTAGCCTGCAGGTTATCCACTCACCCTTTTCACCTGTGTCCTCTAAGTAGAGTGTTCTCTGTGCAGAGGAGTCAGAAGCACTTGTGTTTGAATCTGAAAAACAGTGCAGTCTTTGTGTTATTATTTTAGGATTAATGTTGGATCAGATCAAATCATGTGAACTAGTTGTGTAATTCTAACATGAACTATCAGGAATAAACAGATGTTTAGTTAAATATACTTGTAGGCGACTCCAGGCTCTTTGTGGTGGATGATGTTTCCTTTTCCAGGAATGACAGCTGTGGTGGTAGAGCCACAAGCATCCTCTTGTGTCTACTTTAGACTGGTCGCAGAACAAAGTCAAGAAAAAAGTTTGATTTAGCTTTGATAATTAAAAAAACTGTAGAGAACAAGAGCAGAGTTTTAATCATCTCACCATCAGCTGTTTATGTTTCCAGTTAGTCTGATACATCAGGAGGAGGTCTGGACAGCGCTGCAGATGGAACTAAAACAGAAAAGTCATCAATTGTTCCAGCAGTGACAGAGCAGCAGGTGTTGGTGTTAGTATGAACTCAAACTCCCAAAATGTTACTTTTCCTGCTTTCCAGAGCTTTAAATGTAATATAGAAAAGTTAAAAACAACTACTTGATTATCAACCTCAGCAGGAGGGGCATGAAGAAGCTCCAGGAGTACCTGGGAGGCAACTATTTTTCAGGATGAAGTCAGCATACCCATAAGCTCTACTGTCCAAAATGTCCTTCCATGTGCTCTTGGGCCGGGAGCCACACCAAACCTGCTGCTTATCTTCACCACAGGCTGTGACGACAACACCTGCCTCATAGCTGAGGACAGACTTGATCTCTGTAAAACTGAGAGCATACTTTACAAATGTCCGTAGACTGACCTTGCTGTGATCTTGAGATGAGCTACACATATCAAAATCCTTATCCTTTCTTGTGTTTCTTGATGAGGTACAAAGTGTATCCCACATCATTTTCTAAAAGCCACCTGAAAGACTTTCCTTTATATTTTCCAAATTTAAGTATGTAGTCTCTCTGCACCTCTGTTCCGTCTGTGGTGTCCGCTCCTCTCATACGAATTGTGGACAAAGCATTTTGACGTACCAGCTCCTCCTTCATGGACACCGACTTGTCCTGCAAACTGGGGTCATCCTTAATGCGCTTCGCCTCAGGAGAGGGCTGCTGCAGGAGAAATCTAAGGTGCCCCTTACGGAAAACCATGCTGAGCTTTCCTGGATAAAATACCACCCTCCTCCGCATCTTGACCTGGTAAAGTGCAAGGACATATTTATTTAGTTATCAAACATTAAAAGATTATTTTGCATACTTTTGATCATCATTTTTTGTGCTAGAGACTATTAGTCAATAAAAACCCATTCAAAAAATGAAGCCACTAAAAAAGTGTGTGTGTGTGTTCTTTATCATCAGATTGTTCAAAAGATACAACTGAAAACAAGATGAACAGATTGACGATTACATATACTGTAACCAGACTTCAGTTCACTCTCTGACTTTATTAAACCTAGATATATATGTAAATATACACAAACCATACTTCCTGAAGGTGATTATTTTTCCAACGTAAAGGTCTTAACAAGAACAAAGCAACAACTGCAGAGCACATCATAGCAACGCAGTACGCTTCGGTCGTGCATCACAGAAATAAGTTTCAAATCCTTGTAACATTCATTCACATTGATGTGTCTTACCTTATAACTGTCTGACTGATTAATAAATAATACATTTGTTTCGTTTTTGGCCATAGAACTGTGTTCCTGGTGTAATAATTTGCGCTGCTAATCAGTGGGGGCTCCAGAATTTTTTTTTTCAGCAGGTGCTATGGGGGAGCTTAATGTTTTATTGAAGGTGCTGAAATAAGTGGTCATGTGACCCTTCTGTTCTCTACAACAGGGGGTCTACAACCCTCAAGGCCCACTGTCCTGCAGGTTTTTAAGATTTCCCTGCTCCAACACACCTGATTCAAATGACTGAATGACCTGGCTCAGTATGTCATCAAGTTCTGCAGAAACCTGTTCATGACTTGTTCATCTAAATCAGGTGTCGGAGCAGAAAAATCTGCAGGACAATGAGCCTTGAGGAGCAGCGGTGAGACCTCTGCTCCACAACACATTCAATCCTGACCAAATTTTTGAAAAATTCCATGTGATTTAATAATTTTACGTTACATTCATGTTTACAATTAACACATTCATATCTTCCTCTACTTACTCTGTATGTTAACCATCAACCTGTGGCTGTGGTTTTAATACCCTTGCATTAACGTGTTATGTGTCAATTTGTTCAATTATCAATAATTGATGATTATGAAAGACTTTTTAATTTATATTTAGTATAAAACAATTTTGTAGGTCAAATATTACCAAAATCACAAGTTAGGATTTTTTTAAATTCTAATATTTTCTTGGGGGTGCAGTGACTAATCCAGGGGGAGCTATAGCGCGCCCTAGCTCCCCCCTGGAGCCGCCTATGCTGCTAATCGATTAGCATCGGTCCTCGCCTCGGTCACAGAACAAAGCAACAAATCCGTGTAACATCTATCATCATCAACACGTCTTACCTTCTAACAGTCTGACCGATGAGTAAATTATCCTTTTAGCCCGCTGGAAATATCAAATCCTGTCTTACTCATACCGATGACGGCGAGTCAAGCTTCTGTGGAGTTCGCTTCCATAAAAATCGAAACAGCGCCAAAACACGTAGTGGCCAAAGATATATTACAGATTAAGTTAGAACAGCGCCACAAGGGCGTGTGGCCAAAAGTATATTACATCCTTAGTGGTTTAGGACTACCGTTGAGAATGAACGAGATTCGGTTTATGGGCGTTTAGCTGAACAATTAACTTCAAACTGATTTTTTTCACATGTCAAAAAGTGATTGTAGCATCCAGTTCATTTGTAATAATTAAATCTGCCTTGAAAGGACTTTATTTGTCTGTTTATTTTAATAATGCTACAGCATGCAGTGTTCTTTCATCATGTTTTAGTACAACTTAGAAACAATGAAGACTGAAAGGGTGACAGCTCTCGGGATTTTAATTCAGTCTCACACAGACTTCTGTAACAGTAACACAAAAGCTCCTTTACATAACCAATCATAGAAAATACAGCTGACAGCAAAAATGCTCAACATGTCTGTATCTGGCTTGACAGATCTGTAAACTCCTGAAACCAGCTGGTCTAATCCAAAAAATAAAGCATCTTATTGCTGTTTGAACTAAGCACACAAGTTCTTTACAAGCAACAATTTTCAAACTATGACAATGCTCACATATACACATTTTACAAGTAATACAGAGTTCACACGTTAATGCAGTTCACAATTTAAGTAAATAAACTGATAATATGCCCACACTGCATAGAGTCGAAAAACCTGTCGCTGTCTTTAACAGGGAAAAAATTACTCTATGGTTCTCCTCCCGGTAGAGCAACCGCCATCCTGTGGCCCAGAGCAGGCATACAAAATGACCCTAAAGACAATCATCACAAAATCAATGAAAATAACATCAGAATCACAATTCATAAATCCAAACATAGAACCAAAACGATTGTAGAGTACTCTAAACATATTGCCTAAATGAGAAAATTATTGAATGAAATTCATGATTTTAGGAAAAAACAAAAGAAGCAGTTGCATTAAAAACTTGGTGGATGGTGTTGATTGTGAGAGTGAATGAAATCAAGTTCCTGAGTGTAATTATGGATAACAAAATAAGCTGGAAACTTCACGTAAAATACACACAGAGTAAAATTTCAAGAAGCATCTCCGTATTGACTAGAGTCAAATGCATTCTGAACTACAGTTCACTCCATAGTCTTTACTCCTGTCTGATATTGTCATACCTTAACTATTCTGTTGAAATATGGGGTAATACGTAAAAAAGTAAATTCTCAGATCTGGTCCAGTTTCAAACTGCAGTGATCATGTTTATAGTGTCAAAAAATCTCCTCCCTGATAATATTCAGAACCTGTTTCTCAGTAAAGATGGAGATCAGTTTAGAGTTCCATTACAAACAGCCTGCAGTAAGAACAACACCGAAAAG
This sequence comes from Callopanchax toddi, assembly GCA_006937965.1. Lineage (NCBI taxonomy): Eukaryota > Metazoa > Chordata > Actinopteri > Cyprinodontiformes > Nothobranchiidae > Callopanchax > Callopanchax toddi. The sequence continues at coordinate 81,452 of SSNR01000793.1, read as the reverse complement.
GTTTTTTTTTTCTTCAGTATTTGGAGTACAGTTTGGAATGGATTGAGTCCAGAAATAAAGCAAAGTTCAAACATGGTACAGTTAAAAAAAATAGTAAGGAAATTTTATTTTTACTAGCTGCAGGCAATGAATGTATAATGTTTGTATCTATCTGTGCTTAAGAGATTGTATTTATGTCAATTTACAGGTTTCAAACAGTCAGGAGAATTTATGCTGTTGTTTGTATAGGTGTGTATATGGATGGATTTATGAGTCTGTGCTAGGATAATACTACAGGAGGACTCAGGTTATATGGACTTTCTGAACTGGTAAGAAAGGAGTAGGACCAAATAAGCTTTTTGTGATGCACATTTAAAAAAATAAATAAATAAAAAGAAGATAACCCTTTAAAAGCCACAATGTCCAACAGTATGAAGACAAGTGGAATTAGTTCATCCAGAAAGAAGGGACATAATTACAAGCATTCTTCATCCATGTCCTGTCCAGAGCTGTGTTACATCCAGATGTCTGTAGATGTTGTTAGCAGCTTTATGTGGATGTTCAATGGTCTCGACTGGAAAGTGAAGGACTTTCAGAAGATGACAGAGGCCAGACTGGACACACAAACTTCCGTGGAGTCACAGAGGAGGACATGCAGGCTTCAAGGTCGAGGCTGTACTAAAAAAACAGAAAATTATATGATTGTTATAGTTTAAAATCTGGAAGTTAGGATGCATCCTGATCAAATACCTTTAAGTTCAGCAGAGAAGCATCCATGTTCTGTCCAGAGCAGCTTTGCATTCAGATGTCTTTAGGTGTGGGTAGTAGCTTTCTGTCAATGTTCAATAGCCTCGGCTGGAAAATTAAGGACTTTCAGAAGATGACAGAGGCCAGACTGGACACACAATCTTCCGTGGAGTCACAAAGGAGGACATGCAGGCTTCAAGGTCGAGGCTGTACTAAAAAAATAGAAAATTATATGATTGTTATGGTTTAAAATCTGGAAGTTAAGATGGATCCTTATCAAATACCTTCAAGTTCAGCAGAGAAGCATCCATGTTCTGTCCAGAGCAGCTTTGCATTCAGATGTCTGTAGGTGTGGGTATCAGCATTCTGTGCATGTTCAATTGTCTGGACTTGAAAATGAAGATGACAAAGGCCAGACGAGGACACACAAACTTCTGTGTGGTCACAGAGGAGGACATGCAGGCACCAAACTGGAAGCGGTCTAAAACACAGAAAACTAATTCTATGGTTGTTATCGGGTCAAAATGAGAAGTTCGGATTGATTCAGATCATATACCTTCAAGTTCTGCTGAGAAGCATTCATGCTCTGTCCAGAGCAGCTTTACATCCAGACGTCTGTAGGTGTTGGTAGCAGCTTTCTCTTTAGGTTTAGTGGTCTCTGCTGGAAAGTGTAGGAATTTCAGGGTATAACTTTCTGTATAAAAAAGTAAAGGAGATCAAAGTCCTTTCAACTGCAAATGGAGGCTCTTTTGTTGGTTTTCACATTCCTTTTAGAGAACAGGAAAGAATGATTTAATAGAAAAGATTGTAAAATAAAATAGAGCTTCAAAAACCCTGTGTTGAAATTACCAAAAGAAAAGAGATTGTATACGTTTAATCAGCTGAGAGAATCCTTGATCCTGGTAGGCGGTAGAGATGTCTCTGATGGTTCAGGACTGGTGGGCGGAATTATCTAAGTGTAGCAGCATGATGATGATCTCAGGTGATGGTTGACAGGAACTTTCCCATCTTGGATGGCAGGTTGTAGAACATCAGCCTCTATCTAATATGTTGTCTTTGTGTGGCCCAGAACTGATGACCATAGTTTGGATCAACGGTGCATACAGATGGTGTTCAGATACACTTTAAGTTTGTTGTCACAAAGGAAACAGGAAGGCATGTCTCCTGCCTGGAGACATATTCAACAGAAGAAGGTTTAATCTCCCCTCCCACCCCAACCCAAAAAACACTTCTCTCTCTTTATAAAACTTACCTGATAGATTTCTATACCCCACCCCAGGCTGATGTTATGTATTTACCAACGTAAATAATAGCCGCTTTAGTTTTCTAGCTGCAGCAGAAGTTTTGGCTTGTGCATTTACCTTCCCAAAACCCACCCACCCAGGTAAATGCACAAGCCAAAAAGTGTTATATAGATATAGATAGACATAATTATTATTATAAGTTCAATTGATAAATATATATTATTATTCTAATACATCTGTAAATGGCAAAAACCTGTACCTGATTCAATGCTGTAACGATAAAAGTGTTATACCTTAATTAATACATCTTCTAAAAATACAAAAACTGGACATTTAAAAACAATTACAATTCAGAACATATATGAACATAGAATACTTACTTAGAATACTTTAGGAAAACAATACATTCAGAATCAAACATGTGTCATGACCTATGAACTCCCCAGACCTCTTCATGATTGGCTGGAGGACAGCACACAGAACACAGGGTTGTGGTAACTATAATACGTTCTCATCACACCAGCATGGAGGCTCCTCTGTGGCTGGGAACAAAAAACCAGATCAAGCAGTGTGTTCTTGTCTGTGGTGGCTGAAGTGATCAGCTGTGTGTACCCCTTGGACTGAAACAGCTCCAGAATCTGCTTCCTTCCACCGACTAACTGGTTCTCATTAAAGTCTCCACACACAATGACTGGCTGCCATTCCATCAGCTCCAGTGAGTATAAAAGGCTTACCAGGTTCTCCAGGAACGCTGTCAGACTGTAGTCAGGAGGTCTGTACACAACAGCAATCAGAGCAGGGAACGGAGCCTCTACCTTTAAAACCAAAAACTCCAGATCAGTCACATTATGGACATACTGTATCTCACGGACCTGAAGACGGCTCTTCACATAAACAGCAACTCCACCACCACTCTTGCTGGCCATGTCAGGAAACCTGGTGTAGGACAAATGTCTGTTACGTTTGAACATGGTGTAGCCGTCCAGATGAAGACTTTCTGCAACAAAAGAGCCCTGCAGGTGAGTTTCAGTGAGACACAAGACATCTGCTAGACACAGCTCATGGTGACTCCTGATGTCGTCGACGTGAGACGGTAAACCCTCTGTGTTGTGGTGAACTATGGTCAGAGTGTCAGGTCTGGAGACGGTTTCTCTTATCAGAAGAGGCATCATCTGATCCACACTGGCCTGTCTCATGCTGTGAAGGGATGCAGTCACTTCAGGGTTAGAGTAGATCTTTGACTCATCCAGGTCCAGTAGATACAGTCCTGTGAGAGATGTGACCCTGCTGAGAGCAACATAAGCCATACCTGATTCAAAGATGCCTTTAAGAGACACAACAGATGCTTGCGTTGTCAGACCCTGGGTTTTGTGCACAGTGCATGCAAAAGCCAGTTTAACAGGAAACTGTCTGCGTACACCACCTCTCTGCTTCAGGTTGTCCTCTGCTCTCTCAATGTAAACCACATCATCAGACCCTGAAGCTCCACTGCGGTTGTTCCTCACAGAAGACTGGTTATCCATTCTGAGACCTAGTTTGACAATGTGCTGCTGGTCACTTTCTGAAGTTACCACTCTAATCAGCTTACCAAAAGCACCGTTAACAAGGCCTTCTTGGATGTTAATGTTCCTTGTCAGCATCACACGAGCTCCTTCAGCCACTTTCAGACAGTCAGCTAGATCACCTGGCCCACCTTTCAAAGGTCTGTGCTGTTTTTCCATTCTGCCACTCCGTGGGTCCTTCTGGAAGTCATCTGCATCAATTGTGATGATGTCACCATGCAGTCGTTCCAGTGTTGCTGAGTTGTGAGCTTCCACTTTCTTGTTGGTTGCAAAAATGTGCAGCACATCAGCAGGACAAAGTTCTGGTTCAGTGATGGTGTGAGACAACAAATCTCTGTCAGCTGGAGAGAGCTCGTCTGTCTTTTCCTTCACTCGGATCCTGTTCAGCATCTCAGCAAAGGCAACGTCATCTTTCTGACGCATGATCTCAGTCAGAGTGACCATCTGGAAATGTTGATGCCAAAGGTCAAGTTCTGTTGAGTCAAACACACAGAGAGGCTTGGATTGTCGAACTGGTGGCAGCTGATAAAAGTCTCCAACAGCTAAAACTGACACTCCACCAAATGGTCTCTGGTTCCCTTTAATCTGTTTCAGTCTGGCATCTACATACTTGAAAAGAGGCTTTGATACCATGGAGATCTCATCAATAACAAGGATTTGTGCATTAAAAAGCTCACATCTGACCTCATCCAGGTGGTTACCAAGTCCTTGAATAGGAGGTTTCAGACTTCTGGGTAGCTTGAGGAGAGAGTGCAGTGTTGTTCCACAGATGTTGAAGGCTGCAGTTCCAGTGAAAGATGTTAAAAGAACAGTTGGACTTGATAAATCAACATCCTCTGCAGGCAGTCTGCTCAGAATCTTAGAGGCTTCAGAGTGAATGCACTTGATCAGATGGGATTTCCCAGTTCCTGCACCACCATTTACATACATGAAGAACGGGTCAGGGTTGAGACCACACAAACGTTGAATACACCAATCTCTGATTGTATAAAACACACAGGCCTGCTTCTGGTTCAGATTCTGGTACATCTGACGTAGCACAGAGGGATGGATGGCAGGTGTTTCTCTGACAGCTCTGACTTCTGCTACAGGTGGACCACTATAGTCTGGAACGTTCTCCTGTTCATCATCTGACTGAACTTCAGGTTCCTCATCAGGCTGTATCCTCACAACATCAGACTCAGGGGCGAGATTACACCACTCATCACAAACTTCACCTCCGTCCTGTTCATACTGCTCAACAGCTGCCTCAATCTCTTCACTGTTTGCTTCATATTTCTCCTGGTTTCTGGTGACAATCTGCATCACGTACTCAGCATGACCTGCACCTGGTAATTGTACACATCCGGACTCATAGAAGGACTGATAGGTTGGAAAGTTCTGTGCTTTCAGTTCCTGCTCTGATCTGTGTGGAAGGTAGAGTCTCAGTAGTCTGCCATAAAACTGCTCAGGGTTCTTTTCTTTTGAACAGTGGTAATATCTGATGACACAAGGCTTGTTGTTTCTACGGCGCTGCACAAAACCCAGTTCATTCAGGAGAGGGAGAACATCTCTGCGTCTAGCATTCTGACTACCAAGAAGTCTGCATGTTGCTGCAAAGTCAGCTAAACACATTTCCTCATACTCCGGAGTCTCAGGTCTGGCTTTGTATTTATCATTCAGAGATGTCATCCAGATGTTACAAGATTCTGGTGTGGTGTTCTCCAGATAAGACATGGGACGGCTCATTTTCACTGGATTGTCATCAGTCTGGACAAAAACAACAGTACGTGAACAGTTTTTCATCTTTAGGCCACATGCACGGGTCACACACTCCTGAGCAGAAACTTCTCTCTTTTTAGAATAAGCCTGCATGATTGCTTTCATCTCTTCAGACTCATTGACTCCATCCATGTCAGCACTATTGATGACTGTAGTCAGATAGTCAGAAAGGCCACTCTCTCTTTTCGTAATGTATTTTGTCAGATACTGAACACAGGAATAGGCATTCAGAATGAAGGAGACATCAATGTTACTGTCCCAGGCTTCTAGCAGGTGAGGATTGTAATTGTTTGTCCAGGAGTCTTTAGGGTCACGTTTCAAAATGAGTGCAGTCTTTGAGTTCATACACTGAAGACACGCTTCATAATCTGCAACTGTCAAGTTACATCGAGTCAGAATCTGCTCTAAAGTCATTGATTCCGCTTCAGCTTCATTCAAAAGCCTCATGACTGGTCTGAGTTTCTCTTTTGCACCAGATGTGTCCTGTTCCTCATCAAATCTGGTAATCATTGTTCTCTTGGAGGGAGGTTTAGGAAAACCAAATCTACAGCCAGAGTTCACACTCTTGAAACAGGTCCTGGTGTGCTTCTTACTGTGTTTCTGCACTTCTTTCACTTTCTGGAGTTCAGGATGTGTGTCTGGGTTAGGCAGTTGGGCTGAGATGTATCTGTCTACAAAGTCACACACAGTTTGATCATCATCCTTCTCCAAAGTCACAGGATCTGCCAGCCATAGGAGCAAATGCAAGTGGGGACTTCCTCTGTGCTGAAACTCAACTCTGTAGAAGAAATCTACAATCTGACCGAGTGGCTGAGCAGGAGAAAGCAGCAGGTCTCTGAACAAAGCTTCAACACGCTTATCAAACATTCTCATGGTGGTCACTGGATTAGATCTTAGGATTTCACACTTCTCTGACCAGTCGAGCTCATGAAAATCTACCTGTTCACCCTGTTGTCTCTTTATGTTTGTGACGACTTCAGGCCATCTCATCTCAGCTGCTGAAAATGTGCAGAAAAAAGTAGGAGTTCCAAGCTGTCGTATCATAGCAAACAGATCTTTAGTGGTTTTCTGCCAGTATGCTGGAGTACCTCTTAGTGGTTGCATGAACCTGACTGCATCTCTGTTCCTCACCAGTCTCTGAACCTCATGTTTATCCTGTAACATTCTAGACGTGATTCTCCTTCCATCTCTGGTCAAAGTTTTGCCTTTCCTTAACTGGATGGTCATGCTGGAATTAGCCAGGTGGATCTCAGTCACAAACTGTGCAAAAAACAAGTAGTTTGGATCTCTAGCAAAACGATCATCAATGTTGAAAAGCCTTGACTTGAAATAATTGCTTGGTGTAACTTTAATGAGCCTTGTTTCATCCAGAGTATTTTGTCCTGTTGGGAAAGCCACTGGAAATGACATTGCTTCTAGTTTAGGGGTTCTGAAGAAGCTAACAGGGCTGTTTCGCTCAGCAGGGGCCAAACAGTACGTGTTGTCACTGTAACACAGAATCTCCTCTGAAATGTCTAACGGCTGAAGACACGATTCTAGAGCAAAACCTCCATTTGGTAGATCTGAGTCTTGTCCTTCATCATTCTGCTGTTCATCTGGTTCATCATTAGGAGACATTTCAACATCTTGACCTTCAGGCTCGTCTCCCTCACACAGTGCATTCTGCTCAAAGGACTCAATCTGCATTAAATCACCTTCATCATAATCATCACAGTCCATGCTGACATCACTATCCTCATCATCACTGTCATCTGGAGCAGTGGGGTCACACAACAAAGCATCATCTCTTATGGATACATCTGCGTACTGTGGATGAATCTGTTTTAATGTGATCAGAGCCCGAAAGAGTTTGGACCAGGTTACAGTCTGGAACAGCTGGTGACCTTTGTAACAAAGTTTTCTCTTGAGTTTAACTCTCATGACCTGTGACTCACTCCTCAGTCTGGGTAGAGCTTCAACAGTCTGTTCAACTTGCGATGGCACACAAACAAGGTTACCACGTATTAGACGCTGTCTGCCTTTAGGAAGAGGGATGATTTTAGCAAAAGGAATGCATTTTGAAATGAGATGTCTCTCCAAGATGTTCAGATCTTTGAGCTCCTCAGGAATCTCTGCCAAACCCATTTTGTTTGCAACAGCCAGCCTTGGGATGAATCCTCTTTGAACATAACTGTGACAGGTGTGACAGATCCACTCTTTCTTTCTCTCATCTGGAACAGAACAACTTTCCTCACAAGCTGCATCACATTCATGGACAAACTTTCCTGTCAGACATTCTGCAACCACAAGGGGATTCTTGGTATAGTTTGACCTTTTGCAGACTTTCACCTGGTTCCTGAAGGACGCCTTATGGCAACTGGTACAAGGAAAACTGGGGCCAGTTTTGATATTTGCTCTGAAAACAGAAATGGCTTCATTCATCAGAGGGTTTTCTGTCTCACAAACAGCCACTGGTTCTCTGCTCACACTGCTTCTCTCAAGTTCTACTCTCTGATGTTGAATGTTGATCAGTCGATATTTTCTTTTTATATTCTGAGCACATCGAGAATTATGGGTCATTCTAAAGAGCTGGTTGTTTTTGTAACAGTCTCTCATCTTTTGTTTCATCACTTCTCTGTGTCTGAGTCTGAATTGAATCTCGTTTGCATAACGCTGGGTCATATAAGATCTGTGTTTTTGCCTGAAGGATTCACTGTTTTTGTAAAGGTCTGTTATGTATGATTTTTTTTTCTGTCTGATCTCAACATTCTGTCTGTAAGATGTTCTGGTTTTGTTCAGCTTTTTCTCTCTAAACTCAGCATTTTGTGTATATAGATTCTTAATGTAGAGACTCTTTTTCTGTCTGAAATCTTGACTATTCTGATATTTGCTTCTGAAATAAGTTTTCTTTTTGGCTTGAAAATTTTCATCTGTAGCATACAACTCTCTCTCTTTCTCTTTCTTTTTTTTTCTGCGTTGTTTTTTGGGATACTTTTAATCTCCTTAAAAGTTTCAGTTTTTGTTTTTTAGTATGTTTTGACAGTTTCTGTGAGATTTCCTGCATTAATGAATCAGTAAGATGACTGACATTAGTAGAACAGGAAGGACCTGCTTCATTGTGAGGATCCTGATGAAATGATTCACATGATGGTTCAGGGAGCATTACCTCATCTCTAACAGATGATGTCACAGTTACATCATTACAGTCAGATGGCTCATGGTTTATTTCTTGAGCTGTCTCATCTGGATGAGAATCCTGTGTGAGTGAAGTCACTTCAACCTGGTTTAGTTGAACACCAGCTGTGTCAGTAGTTGTCATGTTCCGTGTCTGAGCAGTGCTGGATTGTGGAGTTGACTCATTCTCAGTAGTTGGAGCATTACTAGGTCTCTCTCTGATCTGTGCTGCAGCAGGTGTCTGATCAGCTGGGTTTGTGCTGTGAAACTCTACTGGGGTTAGTTCAAAAAGGATTGACGCTGGAACATCGAGTCCTATCATGAATACCTGTTCAATCTTTTCAGTCATGTCTTTCAGAAGTCTGAACTTCAGCATCACAGCTGTAGCACGCTTAGCAGGCTTCTTACCAGGCTCATTATCAGGATGATTAGGAGGGAGTCCTTCACAAGTGCGTGCATGTGGGTCAAAGTAACCAAATTCACCTGATGTGGTTCTGAAAACAGCAATAGTGAGTCCTGCCATGACCAGTAATGCATACTGAACTCCTGAGGTGAAAAACTTGTCGAGTTTGGTTTCAAGGCTGTCCAAACCTTCTCCTCCTTTTAAAGATCCATTTGCGTCCACAGTGTACACCATTGTCACATGGTAACATGTTGTACGAGCAGTGACTTTATCAGGCAACTCATCTGTGGCCAGGTGTTTAAATTTAGAGGGATGTTCACGACGTGCTCTGAGGTAAATTTGATGACCTTTGTCCAAGACCCAGTCCAGATCTGAGGGGCTAACAGACTCATCCTCATGTAAAAATGACAAAAACGCCAGGCTGTTAGCTGTGCACTGATTATTTTTGTTTCTACCATATTTTCTTGAAGACTGACTTCTGTTTGCACACACACTTGTGACGGATGGTATGGATCCAGCAGCTGATTCTCTCTGAGGTTCTGTCACATTGTCACACACCTGTGGTTCAGTCTGGATCACCTGAGGACTTTCTGGTACATCACTCTGAGGTTTGACATCATCACATACCATCTTTGTTATCACCTGAGACTCCGCTTCACCTTCACTGTCAAGTCCTTTCACAGCATCAGCATATGAAACTTGTGTTCTTACAGCTCTGCTCTCATCAGGACCAACAGCTGACATTACCTGTTCTGTTTTCCGAGTACCGCTAATTCCTAAACCAAAGTCAGGCTGCAGCTTTCTCCATCTGACTTTCTGAGAATGAGATCTCTGGTTCTTTTTCGGCATCTTAATATCAAACCTATATCAAACAAATTTTTCAAATATGTAAAACTGTAACTGATAACCAACTGATCAGGAACTCTTGTAATTATTGTTTAATAAAACTACAATTTAACACAGAATACCATAAAATTCACTTGTAAAATGTCTTGCAAATTTTTTTTATATATTTTAATCACAACCAACTTTAGTTTAACACTAGCAAATAACCAGTTACCAGGTTCAGCTTTTACCAGCAGATTAACAAATATATTTAGTTAACAAGATTTAATAACTCCAAATGCTCTTCTAAATTCCAACACAAGACAATCAGGAACAGTTGAGGGACGAGTCTTCACTGTAGACAGGAAACAGCCACTCCAGGTCCTTGGTTCACAAGTATTTATTACAGAATAAACAAACAGCTGATGTTCACCTGAAACAATGTTCAAATATCTGCAGTCACAACAAACCCGAGTACAAACCTTCAGCCAGTAGAGAATATTCACCAGATTCAGGAACTGATTGAGTTAACAAATTTAGTTTTATTAGGGACTGAACGTTAGATTTCTAACTGTAGAATAAATTGTTTGATCAATATATATTCAATTTCAATGTTTACAGAAAAAATGTCTGTCAATGGAACCAAATTATGAATTAAACAGGAAAAAAAAAAGTTATTCCAAATTCTTGTAAGCAATCTGTTTCAAAATCTGTAGGTAATTTAGAATATTTCTAATAAATGAGAATTATGCAGAAATAAGTGCAGTCAGTTCAGATTAAAGAGTTAAGAGTAAGTAATTGTGTTACCTTAAACAATTTTTTTTCTAAATCATTTATGATATTTAGTTGTTGGCAATTCTCAATATAATTCAGATATGAGCAAGAGACAGTGCAGAGAGAGAGAGGTCAGTGAGAGCAGAGATTCTGTCAGATTCCAAAAACAAAAGGAAGACAAGGTTCAGATCAACCTTTGTTCATGAAAATCATGTTCTGGAAAATCAAGTTCTGGAAAATCATGTTCTGGAAAATCATGTTCTGGAAAATTCAAGTTCTGGAAAATCAAGTTTTCCAAAAATCAGGTTCAATAAAACGTGTTTCACAGGTTTGCTGATGTCCACGTCGGAAAAATCAGCCAGATAGATTTCCGTAAAGATAGAGTAGGTTGATACAAGATAGATGGCTGGTCAAATTAGATAGAGTAGTAGAGTAGAGATGGGTAGAAGGGCTTTTCAATCAGAGAGAGCAGACGAGATGGTTCAGGAAAGAGAGAAGGGTCAAATATAAGAGGTAGAGGTAGAGAGGACAGCTGCATGCCTGTAAGACACAAAAACAACAATTAGACATTTGATCAACTCAACACATTATTTAAACAAACCTCTACAATCTCAAATCTAAGCTCTGCTCCAAACTAGTAAGAACATCCTGTTCAGTCCAGGTAAAGAGACTTATTCTCCATGTGTCATGAAATGTAAGCAGTACTACGTTCAGCTACACAGCCCTGACCTGGTTTTAATAAATCAACCACTAATGACTGATGAACATGTCTGATGATTAGAACCACAGCTGATATTTATACCAAAACAAAGTCAGTGTTTCGATTAAATCAAAGCTAATAGACCAGAATAAACATGACAAAAAGATCAGAAAACAAATTATCATCATTATTACTGGACTGAATGAATCATTTAGACAAAGTAACTGCATTTTCCTGACTCATCACACTGAACAGGATTAATTGGGTTTCATCGCCTGTCACTGGTTTAATGTTTATGCTTATATGAATAAAATTTCATTCTTCTGTCCACTGTTTTCTGTTCACATGCTTAAAACAACAGC